>PVJX010017444.1:0-38326 GCA_004027295.1 Dolichotis patagonum
GCCATGCAGATTCCTCCACACGTAGAGGCCACCTGTCACGGGAACCTGGTACTCTTCTGCATCCCTCTCTCTGCATATTGCAGAGCTGCTCTTGTGCCTCCTGCCCGCCCAGCTCACACCACTCTTGTCCTTCCCGCCACTCTCATGGTCCCTCATCCCTGAGCCACTCCCCTCTTCACAAATTCATAAAACCTGGGTTCAGCCCGGGTCATGGCCTTTGTTCAGGTTAGCCATTGTTCCAACTGGATTTAGGACCCCCTTGGCTCCCCATAACTACAGACACATCTTTGTCTCTTTATTCTCGCCACAGGTTGCACTGGAAGTAGTAGATTGGAATTTACTTACTGGAATTCCAATAACTTTTCTTTGGGATTACAGACATAAACTCCTCATGGACTACAATGAGGCCCTGATGGCTCTCTATGGCCTGCACATTCTCTAAATGAAGAGTTAATTCTTTTCCTGTGTGGTAAGTGTGGCAGGATCCTTGCTGGCTGAATTCTTGTTCCTTGTTCTCTTATGTGGTATTTATAACTGGCATATAGCTTTTGTTCTCATAGGTGATGGGGGGCCCAAGTTCAATGTATCTGTGGCTCCAGCCCTCCAGCCAGATGGAAGAAGGGGCTTCCCTACCTGCCACTGCCACTTCAGGTACCATTGGATCTGCTGGACTGTATGGCCCCAGTGGCAGAGCAGCCTGCACAGCAGACTGGACCTGTTGACAGTCTTTTCCCTGTTTTGGGCCGCACTCAATTAAGCCATTCAATAAATGGGCTTGAGTAAGACATCCAAGTGACAAATGTGTCGCCTCCAAAATCCAGATAGACCCATTAGGCATTGTGCCTCCTTCTTGATTGTAGGAGGAGCCAGAAGCAACAATTTATCCTTTACTGTAGAAGGGAGATCTCTGCATGCCCTACACTGCTGGACTATTAAAAACTTCACGGAAGCAGAGAGCGCTTGACTTTTAGATGGATTTATTTTCTACTCTCTGGCATGCAAATGCTTTACCAACAAGTCCAGAGTAGTTCCTACCTCTTTGCTCACTTGATCTAATCAGCATAATGTCATCAATGTTATGGACTAGTGTGATACCTTGTAAGAGAGAAAAATTATCAAAATTCCGTGAACTTAGTTGTGATGTAGGACTAAAGTTCAGTTCCCCTGAGGTAGGATGGTGAAAGTATTGCTGACCTCCCAGCTGAAAGAAAATTGCTCCCAGTGGACCCGTAAGTATGAAGGGGCACTTACCAAATCATACCAGGGATGAAGAGATATGTTAATCTTCTCGAGTGAGGAACCCACTTCTATACACAGCCTTTACTGAAATCAAGACTTGATTAAGCTTATGATGATCAGCTATCATTCTCCAAGACCTGTCACTGCTTCAGTGAAGTTTTTAGGAATCTAGTGGTACGGGGCATGCAGAGATCTCCCTTCTAAAGTGAAGGATAAATTGTTGCACCTGGCCCCTCTATAACCAAGAAAGAGGGACAATGCCTAGCTGGCCTGTTTGGATTTTGGAGGTGACACATTCCTCACTTGGATGTCTTACTCAAGCCATTGTCTTCCTCAGGCCAAACAGGAGAGTTAAATGGGAATGTAGCGGAAAATACTACCTCTGCATCTCTGAAGTCTTTGATGGTGATACTAATTTCTGCAGTCCCTCCAGGGGTGGGATATTGTTTTTCTTTATTATTTTCCCAGGTACAGGCAACTGTATGGCTTCTACTGGCCTTTCCCACCATAACAGTCCTCACTCCATAGGTTAGAAAACCAAAATGGGGATTCTGCCAAATATTAAGTATATCCATCCCAGCTATGCCTTCCACAACTCAGAAAAACAACTAAAGAATGGATTTCACAACCCAATAAACCCAGTGGGAGTCACACCATGGCAAAACTTCCATTGGTCACCTGACCTCCATAAGGTCCTACTCTTATGGGAGGGCCACAGTTACGTTTCAGATCTCCCAAAATCCGTGTTAATTCAGAACCAGTGTCCAGTAGTCCCAAAAATATCAGATCATTTTATTTTCCTCAATGTGTAGTCACACTGGTAAAAGACAGTAGGTTCCTTTAAGAAAGGACGGGGAAAATTTTAATAGTATAACTTTCTGGTGGTGTGCCAGAGTCCCTTCTCAAGGGGACCCAAACTTCAGGGAGTTCTGGGGCTGTAAGCTGGTTCAAATCTAGGAACTCATCTGGGGACGTGATTCTCTGTTGTTAGGATTTCAGATAGATTTTTGTTGATTTGCCCTGGAATTTTTCTGTTTGTTTAAATCCAGCAAAAACTTGACAGTCTTTCTACTTCACTTCTGGGACTGCCATGGTTGATAAGCTAATATCACAAGGCAGGCTATTCTAATCATTGTTTTGTCTCTGCTTTCCATTATGGTAAATAAGCCCATCTCGCCTTTGGTGGTTGGGTGATGCCACGTTGGTCCTCTAACTTGGGGATCCAATTACACATTTGCACTTCGGTTTCGCAATTGAGCGACTGTGGTCTCCACTGTAAGATCTGCCGTACAAGGAACAGCGATGACAGAGCTCTTCAAGTATGCTGGTGCTTCCTTCACAAAACTGTTTCTTCAGTGAAAAGTGCATTTTCCAGACTCTCCTGGTGTGAGGAGTAGTAGTTTTTCCCAGAAAATCCATGTCAGCCTTCCTATTTCCCTGAGCCTTTAAATACCTCATAAACAGTAAGCCCAGGAATATGAGGCATCTCCAGCTCAATTACAATCAGTCATTTTTTGATCTATATTTCAACCTACCAATCAAATAAACTAGTAGCACTTTTTAAAAACTCCACAAGTTATGATATCAAATGTAATATCTCTGCTTACTGAGCCCACATCAAAAAATTCAGTCTGACCCAGGCTTGTGTTTCTCACACTACATTCCCATACCTTAAAATCCATTTCCATGTCTGTTCCCCACACTTTTGCCTTGTAAGGATTAGAAAACTCAAGTTCTTTAGGGGTGCAGCACATCTCTTCCTGGCCCACACCTTGAAGAGGTTGTGAGGTTTGAACCTGGTTGTGGACTGGAGGCAAAAGCAGATGGGAAGTGTGGATCTTAAGGAGCATTGGTATTGTCTTCCTTGGAAACTGTGTCAAGGAAGGTCGTTACTACTATTTCAAGCCGCACAGGATGTTTATTTCCTAGGTGAGGTGGCAAGGTCAGCACCACAAGGGTGGAGGTGAGGATGCCTGTTCCACTGAGGGTGGGGGAATTTCTTCCTCTGACAAAATAACCCCCATCAGAGCTTGGCTCAGTGTCCCCAGCCTCGTCGAGTTCCTCCCAGTCCCCTGCATCTCATTGTGCAGGATGCCATTCTTTTCCCATCAGCACCGTCACTTTACCTGCAGATACCCGTTGAGATTGAGCATTACTTGTGGGCTATAATTCATCCTGTTTCATCCTGAGGGCTCGTATTTGATATTTTGCAATTTTTACCCTCTGGTTATGGGAAGAAAGTTATGGGAGACACTTAGATGCCTTTAGATCATTTATGTGTTTCTGGAGCTAGGAATTTAAATCTTTGAGCTCATTCTCTTCCTTTCGTAGTTTGTCCAGAGACGTCAAGAGCAACTAGCAAAGATTATTACATCTCTGTCTTCCAAAATTGTTCAAAAATATTGTGTGTGGGGTTCCTAATTCCCTGTATCTCACAAGTGGTATATTAGGACAATCAGATGAATCTGTGTTGTATATCACACCACTAACTACTGATACTCTACATTGTCAGAAGGAGAGACCATGACAATTTTCATTCTTATTAAATTAGAGAGCCAACTCTAGGAGCTACTAAATCAATTAGAGAAATTCATCCTTACAATTTAGTTTCTCTAAAACCATTCTTAGTACCAAAATCTGTATTGGATAGGGTTCCTTAAAGGAACAGAATCAATCTAGAATATAAAGAGAGAGTTTTGCAGGGTAATTTATTAGGTAGACCTACGAGATCAGAGTCAGGAGAGTCCACAATGACCATCTGCAAGCTGGAGAGCTGGAGGGCCCAGCAGCTGCCCAGCCCAGGGGATGAAGCTGCAGAACAAGAGGGATCAAGGATCAGCTTCAGCCCAAGGTCTGGGAGCTCCTGTGAGTCACTGGTGTAAGTCTGCACTGGAACTGCACGGGAGACTGAAGACACTAAAGACTGATGTCCACGGGCTTGACACACCTGCTCAGAGGGCCTGAGCTCTTCAAAACCACACCAGCTTCCTACTACTTTCCCTTTGTATTCCATCCAAGCTACAAGCCTGTTAGTTGGTGCCACCCACAACTGGAGGGGGTCTTTCCCACCTCAGTCTTCTGGCCTACATGCCAATCAGCTCTGGAAATGCCTCATACACACACCCAAAACTACCCTCCACCAATCTACCAGGAGTTTCTTAATGCGGTCAAGTTGACATATTGTGATTAATGGTCACATATACTCAGATGATATCTTATTTTCCTACATCTTATGCCTCTTATGGTATTTCTACTTTGTAATAATTAAGATCCCAACTATCTTCAAATAAGATTCATATTCTTAGCTAATATAATACTCTATTCACACTGTCCCTATACTTCTTTGGACTGAATCAAGGGCTTCACACATGTTAGTCCTATAATTTCTCTTGACTCTCATTTTTGTTTTACATCCATCACTTTAATAGACATTTTAATCAATTTCTTAGGAGAAATAAACTGTTATTTCTTAAGTACTCCAGAAAAATAGTGTTTATGCTTTTGGCTTATGCAATGGAAGGCATTATCTTAGAGCTTTCAAACAATAGGATAAAATTTTAAGAGAAATCCAAAAGTGGAAGGCAGACATTTATTACTTGTTTGTCCTCAAAACTCTCCAGGCCCTAAGTTAGACCTGTTATCCTTTTCCATGGGTCGGAGTCCAATCTTGTTTCCAGGCATAGGGGATTTAAGAAGCCTGAAAATTAGCCCTCCGCCAGCCATGCTGTCTGGACACATGCCCTGTCCTAATCACTGAGTTATGCCTATTTCCCTATGTCTCTTATCTCTTACTCCCACTTCTGATTGAGACCTAACTCCCATTTCCTTATTTTTCAAGGAAATTTAACTTTAGTTTCTATTTCAATTAGAAATGTGATTGGTTGTAAGCAACAGAGATCCTAACCGTGACCTAATCAAAGAAGTATTCATTTTTGTCACATGACAAGTCTGGATTCAGGTCATTCATAACTGGGGCGATGGCTGGTCAGTGTCAATGGCCAGCATGTTTTTCTCTTCTTGCTCCACTATCCTGAGGCAGCATTGAGCATATTTATATTTAAGGCCAGAACAAAAGAAAGAGAAAAGAGTCTTGCCAGTTGTGCTTATCTCTGCTTATCAGAGAAGCAAGAGTTTCCCCAGAAGTCTTCCCCTTGCTCTCAGCAGATACTCCAGAATATCTCTTGGATCAGAACTAGATCATATGGCTACCCCTGACAGCTGGGGAGCAAGCAGGAGGAGGAATTGGGGAGGCAAATGATAAGTATTTTTTGTAGCTGTCACACTAGTCACTCTAGACCTAAAATCCATATGGCTCTTGTCACCCTGGAAAATGAAACAGCATCCAGAATCCTAGACCCACACCAGGGCAGTGTTACTCACTTCCTGGCCTCCCTACGACTGACCTCCTGCCCAGGCTGCTGTTCACTGCTCTAAATGACTGTGTACTCAGCTCAACAGCTTCCTATTGCCTGAGCCAAAGTCCCCCCATCAAGCATTCACTTAATGCCAGGTCATTTCTCTGAACTCCAACCATGCACCCCCCCCCAAGCCACGTTGGTCATTAGGACTGAGCTCCCAGAGTGGTTTTCAGAACATAATTCAGTGTTTCAGCCCTAGACTGCACTTGTTCTTCTATTTCAAGGAGGATACCTAATACATAGTAAGCCCTCCATAAAAGTTTGAACACACAAATGCCCAGGTCTATCTGATGAAAGTGAAAGATTAGGCAAAAGCAAAAATCCAGAGGAATCATCTATAATTCTTTCTATAATTCTACATAATACTCTAGGAGTTTCTAAGTGACAAAAAGTCACATGTCAATGATTTGTTCTTTAGTTGCTATGCTGCTTATAGAACATGGGAGGAAAAAAATTTTCCTTCTCTTTCTTGAGTCTTAAAAATAAATCAAGTACATTACATTACAAAGAGAATGAATAACCTTTTTTTTATTAGCTTGCCATGTGTGCAGTTTCAATGTCCCTGATGCTATGAAGCATGACATACAGAAAAGCATAAGTGATGGCAGATGTACATATCTTCTTCTGTAGAATAAGTTTAAGGAAATCTGACCTAAAGAATGGACAGTTTAAATAAATGCTGATATTTAATGAAAGTTCCTTTCAGTTAACACTTGAGAAAAAAACCTTTCTGTTATAGAAATAAAAGCATGAAATATAAATAAGAAAGATGATAAAAGTATTTATGAAAAATATTTTACTTAGTACAGAGTAGAATTTTAACAAATAGTCCACATTTGAAGGATGGCCCTTCCGTGGAAAAATACATAAGAAGCTCTTGTGGTTTCTCAGTATTTGTTGTGGTAACAGCCAAGAAGCTGCACAATATATGTATTTTACTCACCCAACATTACCCAACATTCCAATTATAACTTCTACTTAGCATTGCTATCACATGCACGAATATAGCCAAAGCTGGAGCAGAGGAACAGAGAATACAAAATGGAAACTCCTATTTCCCTTTGTCAATTCATGAGCTTCTAGGAAAGAAAAACAGTAATTATAGAGCAAGGGTTATTACAAAAGTTGCGAATACATCACTTTTGAAAACACTGGTAATGATTTCCCCCACTTCCCCCCCACCCAGTCTTTTTGAGATAGGATTTCACTATGCAGGTTAGGTTGACCTTGAACTCACTTTGTAGCCCAGGCTGGCCTTGAACTTGCAGTGATCCCTTTGCCTTCCTCTTTACCAAACTATTTTAAGAATTTAAAAAAAGGGCTGGGAGTTTAGCTCAGTGGCGTAAATGCCTGCTTGGCAAATTCGAGGTCGTGAGTTCAATCCCCAGCACCAAAAAAAATAAAAACAAAAAAAGAATAAAAAAAAAAAATCAGAGAATGTGAGTTAGATATAAATACTTGTGAGAATATATTTACTACAAATCATCTGTTGATCATTGCAATATTATGGTAACTTGCTAAATCACATTCTCACAAACATTTTGTAAGGGAGTCAGGCTCTCCATGAAATTTTCCACTTTATTGAAATTTTCCAACTTGATCAATTAATTCGGTGTATGGCTACTCACACCCCTAACACTATGTAGAAAACATGAAAGTGTAAGGGCAGGGGGTTTAGCTCAGCGGCATAAGTGCCTGCCTGGCAAGCACAAGGTCATGAGTTCAATCCCCAGTACAAAAAAAAAAAAAGCGTGGAAGTGTATCAAGTAGTTTACTGGTGACTGACTCTTGCCTTAAGTCCTCAGGCAAAATATTCTCCCGGGTTACTCAGCTGAGCAGGCTTGGACAGTGTGATGGTGTGCAAGAATGGTGTCTTAACACTGGATGTGGTAGCACGTGCCTGAAATCACAGGACTATTAGGAGGCTGAGGCAGGAGGATCACTATTTGAGGACAGTTTGGGCTACAAAGTGAGTTCAAGGCCAGCCTAAATTGCATAGTGAAATTCTGTCTCAAACACACACACACACACACACACACACGGAATGATGTCTTAAAATTGTATATTTGTAGCTTTTTTGGTGTCTTTTCCTCTTCCGCATTCTATATTCAGGAGATATCAGGCCCCATGCTTTCTTACCTTGAGTGAGTATTAATAGGTCACAAGGAGGAAAGCGGAAGTTGTTTGAAAGACATTCCTCTTCTTGGTTTTTATTTCCAACCTCAGAAGTCCACAGAATGGTCCGTGCTGAATCAACTGGAGAAAAAAGGGAACTGGAGGTGGGTGGGTGTGCCTAGGAAGTGACACACATCTGCGTTCACCTGTCTTTGTCCTGCCCAGTGCTGCCTAGAGGTGCCTGCTCAGGAGAGACTCCTGTCCTCAGCGGGGATGACAGCAGCATGGTCTTCAGACCCGAGGAACTCTCTCTGAGGACTGCAAGAGTGTACGCTTCAGCAGAACCCCAGTGGGTGGACGTGGAAGGGATCCCTGTGGTGCCTCCACACTGCCGTGGCAGGGACGAGAGGACAAGAGAGGAAAACCTCAGCAATGACTGCGGTTTGTTTCCTGGCCTGCTCGAGAAAGGGAAGCCTGGCCAAAATTAAATACATTCAAGAAAACAAAGAAATATGATATTTCTGCACACAGAGCACTGGAGAGTCGAGATTCACGTCCAGAAAGCACTGCAAAACAAGGCATGCAGCTTTCCCCCACAGAAAAAGATTGTAGTCCTTTGCACCATCAACTGAGACTTTAGATTCTGTTTTATTTACTGCCGTGAATCACACGTAAGAGCTATTTGTGCTCATTTGAGAATGTGATGTTAGAATACATAGGAAGCTTTCAGTATGCCAGTGTGCGTTTGAATACCCAGTTCTATATTCAGAGCCTTTCTTTCCCTTGCCTTTACTGATGCTCGGCCTCCAACTTCTGCATGAGGCTGTGAAGTCCGTTAGAGAAGGAGGAGCTTTAAGGGAATCGTGCCTTCTGAAGCACTGGGTACACCCGTTATTTGTTCAAATTTAAAAGACAGCGAAATGACAAGAACAGTAAATGAAAACATTAACTACTATCAGGAGCCAACATCACTGCCAAAAATAGCTTTTTATTCCACAATTCAGGCCAAAATGGACAGGACATTGTTGCAGAATACAAGTAGGAAAGGCAAAGGGAAAATGTGCCACAAGCACTTTCAGTTATGTATGGAAGACAGTTTGGTTTTTTCCAGAGTTGGATTGTAGTAAACAAATTCACAAAGTATCAAATTGGCTTCATGTTTAATTCCTTTCCAGTGAGATATTGATCATCACAGCAAAAAAATTTTCCTGGATGTTTAAAAGATTGGGAAACAACAATTTATTACAGATAACTATTGAATATTTTTATATATGTATGTATGTATGTATGTGTGTGTGTGTGTGTGTATATATATATATATATATATATATATATATTTTTTTTTTTTTTTTTTTTTTTTTTTTTTTTTTTTTTTTTTTTTTTGCCATACTGCAGATTGAGCAGAGGGCATTTACACTAACTTACATCCCTAGCTGTTAGTTTGTCTGTCTCCCTGCCTGCCTCTGTCTGTCTGAGACAGGTTCTTGCTAACTTGGTAAATTGCCCAGCCTGGGCTTGAACTGGAAATCCTCCCAACTCAAACTCTCAGAGGGCTGGAATTACAGCTGTGGGCCAGTATAGGTAACATTCTTAACAAAAGAGCAATGTTGCTATTTTATATTTAGCTTCTTTTCTCTGAGTGACACTTAATTCTGATGTTTAGAGTCACTTTTCTTTTAAACATACCATTTTTAGGGTAACTATAGTTTACCAAAAAAAAAAAAAATGAGTGGAATGAGTCACATACTTCCCGTCTTCAGTTTCTTCTTGTTATGGCTTATAGCTACACGTTCCCCTAATGCCTCATGTGCTCATAGGTGGGGCTTTTGGGAAGTGACTGGATCACAGATGTGTGATGCGGGGCTAGGACACTGATGGTTTATAGCTGGATGTGATACTGAGGTGAGGCCTGGTAGTAAGAGGTGGTCACTATGTGCATGGGCTGGAAGTGTACACATGCCTCATCCTCCTTTGATCACTTGCTGCTTCCTGTCTGCCTGCCATGCTGCCCTGCCTAAGAGCCAGCTGACTATGGACTAAAACCTCCACAAATTGTGAGCCAAAATAAACATTTCCTTCTTTCTGCAGTGTCAGGTACTGTGTCTCAGTGATGAGAAGGTAGCTAAGATGCTAAGACACTCCTACATCTTAAATTAGTGTAGTACACTGGTTACAATGCTGAGTCATCATCAAGACTTTTTTTTCACTAAACTCATAGTTTACTTTGGGACTCACTCTTCGTGTTGTACTCCTGTGGATTTTGACACATGTATAATGGCATGTATCTACCTTTATGGAATCATACAAGATTGTTTGATTTCCCTAAAAGTGCTCTGTGGTCTCCCTGTTCATCCTTCCCTCCCCCTGGCAGTGAGCTGGGGCATATATATCATTGGTATTCTACTAATCTTGCTATACAGTACCAAAGAGTTGGGACCTGTTTCGTCCTCCTATTACAATCATTGAGAAAATGTTATTGTCTAGGCAGCAAATATAGTTTAGTGCTTTTAGTAGTGATTTGTACATAACATTTGATACAAAACTTTCAAAGGCAGAAATAGTGTTACATCTGGGCATAGTTCAGTTTTCCCATGGAAGCAAACATATAAGTATATCAGACAAATGTTTTTAATATATCCCTGTATGTGTTTGGAATAAGAGTCTCCTTTTATAAAGGAAATTATAAAAACCATCTGCATAAGTGTTGTAATATTTAAATACTATTACGGTTTATATTCAGATGTCCCTCCAAAACTTCATGTGCTCATAGGGAGAGTTTTGGGAGGTGACTGGATCATGGAAGTGTGATGCTCACCAGTGGATTAGTCCACTGAGTTGCTTGCTAAATGTGTTATTGGGAGTGAAGCCTGATTGGAGAAGGTAGGTCACTGATGGTAGGCCTGGAAGGGTATATCTCTCTCTCTCTCTTCAGCTAGTTGACTATTGACTGAAATGTCTACAAACTGTGAGCCAAAGTAAACCTTTCCTCTTTAGACTTGTGAGTGTGAAGTATTGTATTTCACCAACAAGAAAGTAACTAAAACAGATTTTGGTACCAGGAGCAGGGTCATTGCTGGGATACTACTTGACCACGTGGTTCAGAAGCCTTTGAAACTGGTTCCAAGGAAGATTTTGGAATGGTTTGGAGATGCTGGCTGGAGATTCAGTCCTGAAATGTTGTGAATCAAACTTGATGGGAGATTCTGGTCAGAGCTTAGAAAAGCAGCTGGTAAAATCCAGGCTTAGGAGGTTTCAGATGAGAATAAGGACTGCATTGGCAGCTGGATTCAAGCCATATGTGTTATGTTTTAGGAGAAAACTTTTCTATATTTTGTTTATGTTCTGAGACTTTGAAGGAGACTAGTATTAAGGAAAATGGATTAAGCTGCTAGAGAACTTTTAAAGCCAAACATTCAGGCTTATGGCTTGAGTACTGCCAGGGCTTTTAGCCATCTCTTCATTGAGAACCAAGAGAAAATGGCCCAACAGAATGATTTTAAAGATTCTGAGTTTGGCCAGAAAACTGTAGTAAAGTTGGGGTCTGCAAAGATGAAGCAGAGATATTGGTTGCTGAAAATATTACCATTAAACAGAAGTGAAGTACTTTGAAACAGGACACTAGGAAAAATTATTTCCAGAAATGTGAAGAATTACCCTCCCAAGGCTCAAAATCCCAAAGATAAAAGACTTTGCTTTGATAGGAGAGCCCAGGGCATGACCTACAGAATGGCAGCTATCTAAGGAATTTGTTCCTCTTCCTTGTTATTTAATTTATAGTATTCACTTATCCAGGCATTCAGAGACTGCCATGGTCATGATAGAAGGAAGTCTGGCTTCTGCTCCAGGTGGTGATAAACATCAGTGTCATCTACATGGTGCTAATTTTAGGTACATGAAGAATGCAAGAGTTCTGGGGTCAGGAAGGCTTCCACCCAGATTTCAGAAGAAGACCTGGAAGGTCAAGTAGTGCATGGGATGTGAAGCTGTGAGAGTAAAAATGAAAGTTCAGGAAACCCCAGGATGTTAGAAAAGCCAGAAACATGGGACATATGAGGAAAGTTGCAAAGAATAAGCAAATGCAGCCCAAGAGAGAAGCCATGAGGGCTGCAACCACTGGCAGTATGGTAGGGACAGGTCCACACAAATCCTTTGGAGTTTACATCTCATCACAGCTTGCCCCAGGTGCTGGACATGGAACTATAGGATTTAATGTTTACCCTGCTGATTTTTGGTCTTGCTTTCTACCCTTCTATTTTTCCGTTTCAGAATGAGAACCCAGTGCCATTGTATGTCAGTGGTTTTAATTTTCTTTTGATTTTTTTTACAGGGACTCACAGTTAAAAGTTTGCCTTAAATCTCAGAGGAGCCATTGGACTTTCAGCAATGCTAAAACTATTAGGACTTTGGTAACACTTAGAGATGAAGTAAATACATTTTAATAGTGTGCATGAGTCTTTGGGGAGCCAGGGGTGGGATGTTATAGTTTGGGGACGTCTCCCCAAAGCATCATGCACTTATAGGTAGGGCTTTGAGAGGTGATTGATTCACAGGAGCATGATACTCAATGGCTATGTCATGTGATAAGAAAGTAACTAAGATAAACACTATTTAAACTTTTTTGTATAAGACTAAAGTTTTATAAGATAGGTCTTAGAGTTTATAAGAATTTTTTATGATTATCTTACTCAACTTTATCTTTAGGCAGCATCACCCTTAATCTATTTTCAAAAGATTTGCATTTTAGTTCTGTAGAAGTACATTATACAAAGTCTGGAATTTATTTCATTGACCCCCTTATGGTGAAAAATCTATCTATGCACATTGATTTTCATTATGTAGTTATACACTTATTTCCTACTTCAGTCTTCATTCCTAGAGAGGAAGAACCCTATATTCTGTATAGCAGATTATCAAAATGTTAACACTGTTTGCTCCTCTTCCATTTTTTTTTCTCACAGCTAAACAAGTCTGGATTTCTCTTTTTCCAGCAGTTCTTACTCCCCATTCTTATCTCTGTTGAAAAGATGAAAGAACATGCAGAATAAAGATGACAACTTGATGTTAGGAAACTGTCCTCCAATGTATCAGTCCACTATGCTTTCTTTTCTGTGGAGGACTGACCATCCTTTAATACCTCTGAGTTTTTGTTCACCATGTGATTTAATCAGTCAACATGTACAGCTAACTCGATGAGCACAATTTGTAAGATATAGTGCAGCTCTTGTCTTGATAAGTTTTATGACTTTTTTGGAGTGATCTCAAACCTAAAAAGTGGACACAGGTATAGAATGCATGATACTGACTTTCATATTATGAACTACTATGAATATCCACAAGAACCTTTTTCTGAATGATTTTTTGGATGTTTCAGGGGAGTACACTGGAGGTGGCTGGGAGATAGATGAGCAGAGAAGAGAGGAGAGATAGTCCAGGCAAGGAGAAAGACAAGACAAAGCTACCAAAAGAAACTCTGTGCACTGTGCATAAAAAGATGAGAAGCCAGAGTGAAGTGGGAGCAGAGAAGGAGGGGATGTGGACAGCTTTGAAGCCAGTCAGAGAAGCTAATTTGAGACAGTTACAAGCAACAGGGAATTGTTGTAGGCTTAAAAGCAACCCTATCTATTTTAATCCCAACTCTCACTGTAAATGATAGAAACACCAGTTTGGGCACAAAGTGGAATATATTGGTTTATAAATCCATACCCAGGAAAGGACAAAAATATAACTGGACTCAGAGACTCTATCAAGGATGCCAATAGCATCAGATTTCTCTCTCTTGATATTCCTCATCTCTGCTTTGCCCTTATGTTTTCTATGATATTAGAAACATCACCGTATTTTCTGTTTTTCTTCTTTCTGAATGCCCATTTGAAAAGAACTGACTTTTTCTCCCAACTTCAGTTAAAGGAAAGGAGGGAAATGATGTCGCTAGTTACTCCACTATGGGTCACCATTGTCCCCTCTGGTTTAGAAGCACACATTTGAGTTGGGGTGAGGTTGGGAGGAGCAATCCCAAAGGAAACATGCTGTCTCAGGACGAAAGGAAGAAAACAGGGCCGGGAAATAGAAGGTGTCCTCCACAGGAATATTTATTGAATTGTTTTGTTGTTGATATTCTCTATAAATATACAAAATTCAAGCAAGATCACTTTTGAAAACTGGGAATATTGATCAACACAAAAATGTAAACATTAAAATCACCTGAAGTTCTTAATTTAAGGATAATCAAACCATTCATTTTTTGGTGCACTTCAGGCGTTTTGTACAATGTGTGTGTCTATGTATGAGTGTGGTAGAATAAAGATATCTATCCAAAGATATCCATATCCTAATTCCTGAACTAACATTCCTGTGAATGTTAGTTTAAGTGGCAAAAGGGATTTTGCAGCTATAATTAAGATACTGAAATGGAAAGATTATTGCCTTAGTGTGTTTTGTGCTGGTATAACAGAATACCACACACTGTATAATTTGTAATGAAAGATGTTTACCAGATCACGGGTCTGGAGGCTAAGTCCAGTATCAAGATGGTGGCATCTGATAAGGGCCTTCTCGCTGTGTCATCACATGGTAGAAGGTAAAAAGGCAGGGAAAGCAAAAAAGTGAAACAGTTCCCGCCAGCTCTTTTTATAGTAGCATTAAACTACACTTGAGGGAAGAACCTTATGACCAAAACACCTCCCATTACCCTCTACTTCCAACACTGTTGGGTTTCATTGAGGATTAAGTTTCCAACACATGAATTTACTCTTAATTATTTAGATGTACTCATAGGTGGGACTTTGGGGAGTGACTGGAGCATGGGTGTGTGGCGGATCGGATCGTAGGTGTGTGACATTGCATTAGTCTACTAATGGGTTTATAGCTGGGTGTGATGCTGGAGGTGAAGCCTGGTGGGAAGAAGTGGGTCTCTGTGGGCAAGGCCTGAATAAATAAATAAATATCCCTCCTGCCTTGTGCACTGCTTCCTGCTGCCATGCCATGAGCAAGCCTCTGTGATGCCCCTCTGCAATGCTTCCCTGCCTTGGAACCAGCCAACTCTGGGCTGAAACCTCTACAAAATGTAGCTAAAAACAAACCTTTCTTCCTTTAACTTGTGAGTGTGGGGTAATCTGTCCCCATAATGAGAACATAACTAAGGCAGATGTGTTATGTCCATGCACAAACTTCCCATGATAAATGTAATCATTATCTACTTTGAACATGTACTAAATAGAAATATATAATTTTCCCCCTTGTTAACTAAATTTTCTCCCTTGTTTCCCCCTACTCTCTATTGCTTGACATACTTGCTACATCACCCCTTTCCCTGCACACACACCAAATCTGGAATGCTTTTCCCTCTTTACAATGACAATTTCATATCTCACAATCTACCATTCTAAAGAATAACTTGAAGGAAGTTCATATTTGCACTATCTTTCCCATAATATGTAGTTTTGGGAGGGACGTAATCTTTTTAGTTCAGTATTAAGTAGTAAAAATAAGTCTTTCCTTCTCAGTGAATATGTGCTCTGCTACTCTATTAGCAGTTTTGTTATAGTGTTGAAAAGTTGACATAAAAGCAGTATGCTGTAATCAGAAAACTGTTGAGTCTGGTTGGCTGAATTTATTTCTGGTCTGACTGGTACAGACGTCAGAACATTCACAAGTGTTCAGGTTGCTGTGATAACTGTTCTTGTGTAATAGTTTGCATTTGTTCCAAGTAAACATCTGGAAATTTCCAGGTCTATAGATTTTGCAGATAAAATTCCCCTTAAAAGGGTGAGTCCTAAAAAAGCAACTAAAATAACTTTTTTAATGTTGCAAAGGTTATACAAGGCTCTACTACATGTTTATTTTACAGAGGGTATATGAATCCCACTTGAATGAAAAAAGAGGAAATACATTTACAGGTGAGGCAGTTGGCAAGTGTTTTGCAGTTGTTAATGTGAGAGTGGAAAAGGTAAGACCTCTCTAGTGTGTCTCTTACATTACCACCCCAACTGTTTCTCCCTTTGGCAGGCAGCTTCTAAGCACCAAAGAAGTCTTATTTATCCACAAAGTCATCTTTACTTGTATCTGCCCTAGCCAATTTTTCTCTTCTCTTCTAACTCCTATTATGTCTACCTCAGAGCTCAGTATTTAGTAATTTTCTGATTATCTTATGGGTTCTTGTCTCATGAACAAAAACACTTTTTTTTTTGAGACCGGGTTTCACTATGTGGTTCAGGGAGGCCTCAAACTCACAGAGATCCTCTTATTTCAGCCTCCCAAGTGCTGGGATTACAGGCATGCACTACCACATTTGGCTTGAACAAAATTTCTTAAATGCAGAGAGCCTCTTTTGAATTAAACTTTATTTTATGTTAATATGCACTTGTATGTTGTTTTCCTTGAATTTTTAAAGAGATTTAGCTTCATAAATATTGATTATATTCCAATTAAATTCACAGTATTCCTAATCCTCAGAGGAAAAGTTTTAGTGCTTCCTAGTCTTAGAAAAATGAGACAAATTTCCAATTAAAGAATACAAATTCTCTGCAAAAAGGTGAGTCATATAATACTCTGCAATGGACACTTTAACTATCTTGTATTTTCCTCTACTTTTTTCCTACTTTTTCACTAGTTTATATTGTTCCTGTTTGTAATTCCTTTATTGATTGCATATTGTGAATATCTTTTCATATTCTAAATAGTCTCCTTCAAGTCATCATTATCTTAAATAACCCCCTGTGGCTGGACATTTAGGGATTTCCAGTTATTTGCTAATATCCCACAAAATTCTAGCTAATGTTTTGTTCTTATATCTTTTAATATTTATTGCCAAGCTGCCCTCCTGAAAAAGACTAAAGATTTATTCACCTCAAACCTGTTTCTTCTCATTCTTGCCAATAATGGATGGGATCATGTTTGAAGATTAGAGGCTATTTATGTATTTTTCTAGTGATTATAGATGGAGCTACAGACACAGTAGACACTAAAATAATTTTGATAAGTCAATTAGTGTTTAAAAAACTTATGAATACCAAGTTTTTCAAATAATTATTCATTCACTCAGTATATTTATCCCACATATGATAACCTTTGATCTACCTACTAAAAACAAATATAGATTTAGAAACAATTTATGCATAATGGAAAAATTTAAAACTTGGTAACTGATATCAAACATAGTATATATAGAACATAATAATAATGTATACAGAATATAATGTGTATAAAACCAAAGTTGCCCTAGATTCCTAAGAAATCTTTTGGGAACAAGCAATTTGTCTCATTTTTCTAAGACTAGGAAGCACTAAAACTTTTCCTCTGAGGATTAGGAATACTGTGAACTTAAGAATAGAAAACCTCCTATCTATTAGTTATTAGAGTCTTCAGAATCAGAGGAATTATGCCATACAGAATGTCAAAACCTGGTGTTAATTTCCATATTCCCAGAGATTTTCTTTAATATGCAGAAATAAAAACAACACTAAAGTTTCTAGAGAGAGTTTTAATGTTTCTATATATTTTGAAAGTTTATTTTATGTACAGCTACCTCAGGTCTCAGATGACTAGATAAATATCATACTTAGGTGATTTAATTTTCTAAGTGTCTTGCTACACTATCAGAAAGAGCATACAAAGGTGATAACTGTCCCACCTTTCCAATATACAAATCTTTTCACCTTATATAAGGTAGTAATCATTAAAAATTAGCATAGCCTTAAGCATTACTCATTTGAAATGTCATTTAAAAGGATGTATTGCATAGTGCTTTTATATGTTCCCCATGATTGGCAGAAGGTGCTAGAATGAGTTGGTAGCTCACCAAACAATATGTCATGGAAAGAGAATGTGACTAGCTAGGATCAGAAGATACAGATTCTAGCCCAATACCTGCCAGTAGCAGCTACTTACTAATTTTAGTCAACTCATTTCACGTCTTGGAGCTACATTTTTCTCTGTTGTAAACAAAAAACCTGGCTTTGATCAGCATTTTCCAGAGTATGTTCTGTGGAGCTCAGGTTTTACGAGCTGTTTCCCTGGAAAAAGGGCTTCGTGGCCTAGTATCTATCTCAGAACTTCACACATTATATCAAAACACCACATTTTTTTTTTTTTTTGAGGCAGGGTCTCACTACGTAGTGCAGGCTGAAGGCCACTTTGTAGCCCAGGCTGGTCTTGAACTTGCAATGATCCTCCTGCCTCAGCCTCCCAAGTGCTAGGATTACAGGCATGTACCAGCTCCAGCTCCAAACATTTGTTTAGAAACCCATTGATATTTGTTTAAGTTATCATTTTCTACTTCTTTGACTAGAGTAGCTTTAAGTTCAATCCTTTCAGAGAAAGCCACCACCATCCCTGCTCCGAAACCAGAATCTTGAGGGTCATCCTGGATGTTCCCCACTCAGGCACTGCCTCTGAGCTGTCACCATCAGATACTGATGGTGTCACTCCTACCCCATCTCACAGCCTCTTATTTCTGTGGACCTGCAGTTCATCTCTGGGTGATTGTTGTCACTTCCTCAGTTTCTGCATTTTTCAATGTGCTCTCCTTGGGCTCCAGAAACAAATCCAGTTGTTCCAGGGGCTAAATACATCAGAGTTTATTATTTATTACATTTCCTAGAGTACTAAGTTCAAAGTCCTTGATTTAGAACCAGCCCTTTATCAACAAAACTCTTCCTAACCTCCCCCTCCCCTTCTTTATGCTTGTCCTAACAGAATGGAATGGCTTGCAAGCCCTGATGCTGTTGAGTGCTTCCACATCTGCACAGATATTGTTGCCTCTGTCTGCAGTGATCCTTTCCTCCTCCAACGGTTTAGCTCCTGCCACTCAACATGCAGTTTGTTTCCTCCCTGGGTAGGCTATCCCAACAGTGATTTCCTTACTTCCTTTATCCAGCAGGCTCTGTGTTTCTTTGAGGGCAAGATGCATTGTGCCATGTATTTTTTCTTCATATTCCTGGGCCTTAGTTGGAGCTCAATCGATTCTTAATAAATGAAGGAGCAATTTTACTGTAATGGATTGAGGAGAATCCACTTACTCCTTTCAATGGCCAAAAGTGACTATTTTCTAACTTAGCCTTGACCAACCTAACCATGAGGAAGAATGTTGGCCAAGAGCTGTCTAAAAACCACTCAGTGATCTGTTTTGTAGAGGTTTCCTGAAGTATCTTCTCAGTAAAGCTTATTATCACACAGTCTGGTTTTTATTAGGTTTGGGCCCTACATATATAATCTCAACAAACCAAGTTTCACGGGAAATGAGGTGAGCCGTTATAGACAATTTGTATGAAATTATCAATGAAAACATTTAAAGCTTTTATTAATACAAAAGTATTTATTGTGCAAACTACTATACTAGACATTGTGAAAGACACAAAAGGGGTAAATTACATTCATTTAGGGAGGGACATAACTTACTGAAATAATTATAATAGAGGTAATAAATGATGAGCTCTACAAGAAAAGAAGGCTGCAGGAATTGGTCCGCACCACCACTGTTATTTATAAGACAGTATTATTTTATGGCAAGTTATGGAAGCACCTTCCAACCTTTAAAAAACAAAGTTGTTTTCCAAAGTGCAGTTATCTCAAGTGTGAGATGTATTCTATGATTCTAAATACCAATTTGAATCAGATTATACAAAAAAAGCCTGAAACCACTAGAAAGTCTCGAGGATTATCAGGAGGTAAGAATTCAATTAACCACGTCAGTATTTGCCCCAGGACAGAGAAATGAACACTCGGCTTCTCAGCAAGGGAGGCAGGATTTCAAAATATATCGTCAATTCTTTATCTGTGAAAATGTAAGATTCAGAAACTTAGTTACCAGACAGGAAGACCTGAAAAAGAATATCAAGTGTTCACTGCAACCAATCTCAGGTCACACTATCAAGTCTTCAGTCATTTTAATGCTCTCCACAAAGTTACTTCCTACGTAGACATGCGAAAATTAATTTCATTCCAGCTTTTCCCTTTCTTTGATCATCTTCACACAAAGGTCATAACAAAAACATAAAGTGAAATACAGACATCTGCCTAAGTCCAACCCACACCAGAGGAAGCAGTTCCTCGAGTAAGCTGAGGCTTGGTGATAGGCAATTTCCAGGAGGGAGGACAGCAATCAAATTCCGATATGGCCAGAGTTCAAAGCTAAAGCCTAATTAAATAATTGAAAGGTCTAATTTCTAAAGCTCCCCGATGCACCGTGTGACAGCAGTTTGGGCCAAAACGGGATTTCCTAAGGAAGGCGCTCACAGCTTCCAACCGCGGCGAGGAGCCGACGCAGAAGGCCCACGGAGGAGATTGCCCCGTTAGGATGTCGCCCGAGGCCCAGGCCGGATCGAGGCCGCAGCGGGCTTCCCCTCCACACTCATTCATTCCGACCCAAACGACTCCCAGCCAGGGAAAGCAGGGAGGCGGGTCCGGGAGCGCCGGGCTGGGCGCGGTCGGCGGCGAGGCGGGGCCTGGTGGGGGCGGGGTAGGGCGGGCGCGCCGGAAGTGGGGGTGGGCGGCGCGGCGGGCGCGCGGCGGCGGCCGGGAGTCTGTCCGCGCTGCGGCCGCCTGGCCTCGGCCCCGCCCTCTGCGTCTTCGCCGGCCGCGGCCGCTCCGAGCGCTACCGCCGCCACCGCCACCGCCGCGGGGCGCTGCGTCCGCCCCGCCCCGCCCCGCCCCTCCCCTCCCCGCGCGCCCGGCCAGTCAGTCAGTCAGGCAGCTAGTCAGTCAGTCGGTCAGTCGATCAGTCAGGCAGCCAGTCCGGAATTCTCTCAGTCTGTCAGCCGGTCGGGAGCGGCTGGCGCTCGCCGCGGGCCGGGGGCAGGAGCGCCGCGCCCGGAGAGGAGGCGGAGGCGACGGCAGCCGGGGCCGCCAGAGGAGCGAGCAGCCGCCGCGGTGAGCGTGTGTCTCGCCTCGGGTGGCGGAGCGGGGCGGGCGTGGGGCCGCAAGGCGCCCCCGCCTCCATCTTCGCGGCGCGCGCCCGGTCCGGGCGAGGTCGGGTCGGGGTCTGGTCGGGGGTCGGGGTCGGCGGGGCCTGGGAGACAAAGCGCGCGCGGGGAGGCGGGGGCCGAGGCCGCGGGGAGGCGCCGGTCGGCGCGGGTGCGGTTCCCGAGTTCGGGATCGAGATTCGGAGAGGCGCGCGCGCGGGCGGACGCGCGCTCAGGTCCCGCGCGGGGCGAGCCGAGGGGTCGCCGGGGCTCACCTCCCCGCGCCTTCCCGCCGGAAATCCAAACTGCAGCCCTGGGTGGAGTGGAGCCGGAGGCGGCGGCGGAGACGCTTTCGTGCGAAAAGCAGGCTGGAAAATGCGCTGCTCTGATTCGGGCGGCGTCTTCGGGAGACCCCGCGGTGAGCGCTAGCGGCTGCACCGCCTGGCAGCCCGTGAGCGTGGAGACGTGGCTGGGCGCGGAGCACGAGCTCCTGGGGGCGGCGTGTTCCGCGCCACTCGTGTGCTGCATTTCGGAACAGCTGGACAGATCTGGACGTATGGATGGGTGCGTGCGGCGTTGCTCATGCGGCTGTGGGCAGCTGCCTGTGTATGCGGAGACCACGGGAGAGGAAAGGAAAGGAAAGGTAGAGGCTAGGGGGAGGCACGGTCATCGGGTAAAGAAAGGGTGGCATTGAGTCCGCGAGGTAAACATCTGTGCGGTACCTCCTGCCTCCTCCCTGTCAAGCAGGGTGGGGACCCGGAGTGAAGAAGATCTGCAACAGGGGGTTGTGGGGGAGCCCTTTGGAGCCGGGAAATCCACCGACGTTGCCGGTTCCCTGGAGTTGGCTTCCGACGTGAAAGCAGAGAACCTATTGAACGCTCCATTGTAGTTGTCCGGGAGGAAACAGGAATGCCTCCACCTGTTTACCGCCCAGATTACCCACCAGTGAGATAATGTGTGCAAAATTGGTAATTTTACCTAGCACTGAAGTGTTTAGCAAATGTTAATTCTTTTCCTACTGCTGTCTGCAGATTTTTTTTTTCTTTTTGGGAGGGCTGGTGGATAAGAAATGGATATAGATCATTGCAGTGTAGTGCGTTATGTAACAAAATGTTGAACTAGAGGCGTAAAATGAGCTACTGAAGAAGCGATTATTGATTCTAGCTTGAGGGAATTGGAAGATCCCTGGAATGGGCGGCAATTGAGTGGAACCTTGAAGGATGGGTAGGCTTTCAACAAACAGATGCAGATAGGGGATGGCAAGACATTCCACAAGGAAGTGGTCCTGTCGTTTGAGAGCCGAAGAGAGCGGATCTTTGGAGGAAGGGCAAAACAGACACCCCAGAGATTTTTAGCTCTTGAGTCTGACCTTCAAATTGCCTGTTTTGTTTTTGTGTCGTCAGTTTCCCAGAAACCAGTTTTAACCCTGTTTAACCAAGTGCAGAAATGTCTATAAAGTTTAACCCATGATTTTTTGCATTAAACATTTTGTGTTACTTGGACTGCTGCTCTCATGACTTTACTTACTTGGTTTAGAAGTATTAAATGGCAACATTAGTGTTAATCCCAAACTCTTACTTTAGGAAAATTAGTATTAAGGAAATAAGAATTGTGACCGCAAGCAAATAACTTGCGCTCTTAATAACTTTTATCTGTTAAATGAAGGTTTGGATTAAATCACTGATTTTCAGAATATGTTTCATCAGTTTTAAGAATTTTGGGGAGGAGCTCCTGAGGTTCTGCAGATGTTTGATACAAATTTCATTTAAGGATTGGGGGTGTTTCTCAGTGGTAGAAACTTACAAGGTCCTAGATTTGATCTCTGGCACCACACATACAAAGTCAAATTTAAAATGTATTTTAAATTTATAATAACAAAGTCACTACTAAATGGTATGCACGATCTTAAACACTTTGTATGTATTGGTTTAGTTAATTCTCACCAAAACCGTATGAAATAGGTTGTTATTAAGACAGGAAACAGGTGCTGATAGTAAGTTACTTGCCCAAAGGTTATAGAACTATGATGTGGCAGAGCTGTTTGAAACTAGATAAGCTAATTCTAAAGCTTGTATGGTATTCTTAACTACTTTACTGTGCTGCCACCGTAGTAAAATAGACAGTGCACACTTTTTCTTAAAAATTGGTGGCAAAGTAGATACAACAAAATTTATCAAATTAACCGGGTAATTTTTTCAGTGGCATTAAGTACATTCATATTGTTGTGCAACTGTTACAGTATCTCCAAAACTTTTATTATTCCAAACTAATTTTACCCACTAAACAATATCTCACCACCTTCCCTACATCTAGTAACAACTTTTTTACCTGTATCTGAGTTTGACTACTCTGGGTTCTCCCCATAGGTGGAATCATAATTTGTTCTGTTGACTGGTTTATGTCACATAACATAATGTCTGAAACATTTATGCATATTATAACATGTGTCAGAATTTCATTTTAAAGACTAAACAATATTCCATTTTATATATACACACATTTATAGACATGGATTTTTCCATCTTTCAGCTATTATGAATAATGTTTCCATGAACATTGGTGTACAGCTGGCAGTTTGATTTGCTGTTTTTAGTTCTTTGAGATATATACAGAATCTGCCCAAAAAAATGCATATACACTTAAGCAGTTCCCAGTACTAATGCTTGGAAACTAATTGGCCACCACTTTGAGCCCTCTTATAATTTTAGAGCCCAAAAGTAATTTGTATTAATCTCATGGTGTCACAGTACATTTAGTACTAAAGTATGCATGCAAGCTTTTTTCTGGAGTTACGCATTATTTTTGTGGACTCCGTATACCTAGAAGTAGAACTGAAAACATGATGATTTATATTTGTTTTGAGAAACTGTCATATTTTTCATAACAGCAATGTAATTTATCATTCCCACTACCAATACAGAAAGGTTCCAGTTTGTCTATCCTTCCAGTACTTACTTTTTGTATTTTTAAATTTATTTTGTGGTGTGAGGATTCAACCGGGGGCTTTTTTGTATTAAGCAAGCATTTTATCACTTAGCTATGTCCCTAGACCTTCTTGTGAGATATATGTGTATACGTATATACACATATATGTATATATACATATATTTGTTATAGCCATCTTTATGGGTGTGAAAGTGTCTCATTGTGGTTTTGATTTGGGTTTTCCTGTGCTTAGTGATTTGAGCATCTTTTCATGTGCTTATTGGCCATTTGCATATCTTGGAGAAATGTCCAAGTCCTTTACCCATTTTTTTTGTTGTTTTTTGGTTTTTTTGTTTGTTTTTGATGCAGGGCCTCACTGTTGTTCCTGCTGGCTGTGAATTTACTATGTAATCCAGGCTGGCCTCAGAACTCTCATGGCGATCTTCCTGCCTCAGCCTCCTCCAAGTGTTGGGATTACAGGCATTTACCACCATTCCTGATGCTTTACCCATGTTTAAATGGTGCTATTTCTTCTTGTTGAGTTGTAGAAGTTTGTCTTTTTAAAAATATAATCTGAACATTAACACCTTATTAAATACATGATTTGTCAGAGTCTCCCATTCGGTGGTTGTGTTTTCACTGCCTTGTGTCCATTATGTTTTGTTTTATTTGTTGTGTGTTCATGTGTGTGCAGTGCTGGAAATCAAACCCAGAACTTCACATGTGATAGGTAAGGCTCTACCTGTGAGCTGTATCCCCAGCCCTAAATTTTTATTTTTACTTTTATTAGTATATGTTTACAGTGTGTAGTGATTGCATTCATCATTGGGATTTGGTACATAAAGTGTAAGGCATCTTAATTGTTTTTTACGCCCCACCCCTTCCCTTTATTGTATCCTTTAATGCATAAAACTTTAATTTTGATGAAGTCCAATTTCTTTTTTGTCACCTGTGCTTTTAGTATTGTGTCTAAGAAATAATGGCCAAATCAAAGTATGGAGATTTTTCCTATACATTTTTTCTAGGACTTTTTGTAATTTTTGCCCTTATTTTGAAATAACTTTAGAATATAGTGTTAAAGTTCCAACTTCATTCTTTTGCATATGAGTATCCAGTTTCCCCAGCACCATTTGTTGAGGGGACCGTCCTTTCCCCACTGTATGGTCTTGGCACATTTGCTTACTCATGTGAGTGTATATTTAAAAATTTCAACACACTGAAAACTGTACTGCTACAGGGTTAATTTGGGGGGTTGAGGCAAGCACTCTTTAGCTTCTTGTACTATCTCTGTGCTTACTTCCTTTGAAATTTGAAAAAGGTCATTGATAAGGAAAGCCATGACTTAGGTCTTTTTTTTTTTAATTCAGTATTGTGCAGACCTATTCGTGTACATTTGCCTCAGTAGTTGTATAATTATGGCATTTGCACTATGCTCAGTTAAGCAAGACAGAGGCATATTTTTAGGGGAGTATATTCATCCTTTGTAAGTCACTGTTTTGTGAAAACATGTAATAGTAAACGTTGATGTCATAAATGTTTTTATGGTTTATGGTTCATTTGCTGTGCTATAAGTATTGAACTATAAATATTGTTATTGAGTCAGTTTTGAAATTTTTGTTTTTGAACTTTTGGATCAGTACACTTAAAGAATATCCTGAGACTGAAGAGTGAACCATTAAAAACTGCTACCAAAACAAAACCAAAAACTTCTGCTATTTATTTGGATGAAATTTTATAAAATAAACATGTTTCTTAGGCATTCGTAAGACTATAATATGCTTAATTCACAAGTTCTCTTTATAATAAGCTAATATAGCGTATTTAAACATTAAAATAACTAGCTCTTTAACTAGTTTTATATACTGGGATATACTATAGTTGTGAAATATTAGAAGACTCAGATTTGTCTCTAAAGCTTTTTTTCTGAATTTCTTATTTTAATATATTTGCTACACTTCAAGGACAATGTCTTGAAGAACATCTCTCATGGTTTAGAAATTGGCATTATAAAAATACGTAGTAGTGTTGCAAATGAGATAAACATAGTTTCTCTGCTTTAGACAAGCTAGACAGAAAAAGCAAAGAAATAGGTATTCTGCAAAATAAAGAGGATACCACTTAAGTAAGTACAAGGTAAAGTCAGTAGGGAATGAAATTCAGGAAGTTATGTCCGCAAAGACACAGAAGAGATTAAAAGGTGAAAACTTGTGAAGAGATTAGTTTTGGAAAAGGGACAGTTAATTAGATGAGGAAAAAAGCTGGATTCAGAGAGCCATGGTTGATGACTTACCATTATGTAATGCTTTTAAAATTTAAGCCCCTAGTGAAGAACAGTGATACTGATATGGGGGAATAAATGTAATTCCCAAAGTGCTAGACGTTGGATGCACAGAGTCCGTGTTGCCCAAAATTAAAGAATGAATTGTAAGAAACAACAGAGGTTGAGAGTAGGAAAAATTTATTAAGAGAGAGAACTCCTGAGAGGAGGGGACCAAGAAGTGGGCTGTCTCAGACCCCACTTCACAGAGGAAGTTTCACAGAGCAAAATCAAGATTCCAAGTATAGCTGCTTTTAGGCAGTGTTGATCCAATGAGGAAGCAGATCACGTAGCAAGTATACTTGGAAAGATCGAGGATCTTTTTAGAGATGGATCAGGAAGTCCTGGTCACACACCTGGGTGACTTAGTGAGCCTTTATTGGACCAGGTGATACCAATTATTGTATCTTTGCCTTATTGCTTATCCCTTGGGGAAGCATGTAGGCCTCATTCCCTCTGTATCTTGAGGCCTGGCCTCCAACAGGTGTGCCTACAGCCAGTTAATAGCGTGTTCTCATCCCCTGCACTGACTCCCTAGAGGGCCTAGCCCTGTCTGACTGCCTGTAATATGTCTACCTTAGTTGTCTTTAATAGTATCTGGTGGAAATTAAGATTATAAACATAGTAAATATACCAAATGTTACAGAATCTAATAAGTCAATTTTGTAACTATGCTAAAAAGTTGGATGCTTTAACCCTTTAGGAATATTTTACTGAGCTTGAGATATGAAAATGTTAGCCAAAGTAACTACTAATGTGACTTGAAAATACAGTATATTCTTTATGTCTCTCGAGTTACATTGAAAATACTTTATGCACAATTGCCATGTGTGGTTTGTTCTTCCTAATTTTTCTACTCAGTATCCTACTTACCTTGTGAGACCCACCTCCTGTGTGAAGCTGTTTGATGACAAACAATTATGTTATCATTCTTATGCTTGCTTTGCTTTATGTTGTAGGTAATTGTGTACTGCCTTGTAGCCCATTGTGTTCTGCAGTGTTGGACCTGGTTTTCCTCTTCTGAAATGACCCTCAATTCCTACATATGTGTAATAGAAATTCAAAGATGCTTTAGTGAAAGGCCTTATTTGAGGGGTTCTTTATAAAAAGTTGATGTTATATGTCCTAGAAGAATTCATAAAAGATTACTGTGTGTTTATAATGGATAAATTATTTCTTGGCTCATTCCTTAATTTCATATCATAATAAATGACAT
Organism: Dolichotis patagonum; assembly: GCA_004027295.1. Lineage (NCBI taxonomy): Eukaryota > Metazoa > Chordata > Mammalia > Rodentia > Caviidae > Dolichotis > Dolichotis patagonum. The sequence continues at coordinate 27,127 of PVJX010017444.1, forward strand.
TGAAGACTGGTGAAAGAAATTAGTGCTCCTCTTGTGAGTAGAGCACTTTGCAAGTGTTAGCATTGGGTCAAAAATCTTTTACTTTTCCTGAGTTCAAAAAATAAATGTATATTTTAAGCAGAAGCAATGAATAGGATACGTATTGTTTAATTTAGTGAATGTGATACATTTGTTTTAGGTACTTGGTGAAATAGAAATTCCAAAGCCTGGTTCCTAAATTAACTGTTTAGATACATGTTTTTGGATGACTGTCTTAGCTAAAAGGCAGCTTATGAGAATTTGTTCCCAAAGTAGTAAATGCCTCTTTGACTATACTTTCTAAATGGTGATACTCATTGTTAAATTTCTACCCACCTATTACCCAGATCTGGCTAGTGAAGTTTGTGCTTCCTGTGTCCATCAGCGGTTCTTCAAAACCAGTGTGTGGGTTTGCACTTATCAAATCCATAAATAGACACTCTTCGAAGGCATTTAAAAACACTGGAGTTGGGCTAGTGTGGCAGGCCTACTGGGAGCCCCAGCACTCATTGAAGCTGAGTAGGTTACATGTTGATCAAGCCTTGCCTGGGCAATGGGCAAGCTCCTGTTTCAAAATAAAAAGTAAAAAGTCTAGTGATGGAACTCAGTGTAAAAGCCCTGGGTTGAAACTCTCCCTCCCCCCAGAGCAGCTAAATAAGTAAGTAGGAAGTGCAGTTATGAATGGTTCGGGTCTTTTTTGTTTTTAGAGTACCATCATTTTCTTACTAAGTTTTAAGTTACTCATTTACCTTTAAGGGACAGGTTGAGTAACTTTTTTTTTCTGTTTAAAAACAATGGCTGGTTCTCAGTGTGGTCATGGACACCTGTAGTCCAGTACTCCAGAAGACTGAGGCAGAAGGATCACCTGAGTTTAAGATCAGCCTGAGCTACATATAAAGCCCGGACTGGGGGTGGGAGATACTTATATATCTGGATCACATACTGCCTCAGCCACTCGTCTTCACAGAAAGCACATTTGGAACTTTCCCTGTATGAAAGATAAATGCATGACTACCTTAAATTGAATATTTTCCCATGAGACAACCAACAGGCCTGTTTGGTACAAAATGCTAGATCACTCCTCCTCCACATCAGTAATATCCTATAACCCTTGGCTCTTTTCTTTATTCAATTTTTGCTGTAGTTGTTTTTGAAATTAAACCTTATTCTCACTCCTAGTTTCTTTTTTTGAGGTCATAGGAGCCGCTTCGCGAAAGACTATGCAGTGCAGCTCTAAATAAAACATTTTTTTCTACTGAAGAAATTATTTACTGTTGAGAACATTAGTCTCAGCAGCTTACCAAAAGGTAGGGTTTTTTAAAACTTATTTATTTTTTCTGTATTCTTGAATAAACACATCCAGCTATATACATTTTATTGTACAGAATAACAAAGAATAAGGCAATATGTTCTACACCTTCTTCCTCAGTTCCTTTTTTTTTTTTTTTTTTTTTTTTTTTTTTTTTTTGAGACAAGGTCTCACTATGTAGTTCAGCATAGCCTTGAACTCATGGCAATCCTCTTGCCTCAGCCTTCTGAGTGTAGCTTTTTCTCTGTTTCTAATTTCAGTTATTTTACTGCTTATTTGTTTTCATTTCTATAAAAATGCATATTCCAAGATCATGTTTTCTTGTTATATTTCACTAAACAAGATAGAAACTTTCTTAATTTGTGGGGGTTTTGTTCTGCTTTGTATGTATATATGTATGCATTTATTTTTGGAGACAGGGTTTCCCTATATAGTTCAGACTGCCCTTGAGCTCACTATATAAACTAGACTGGCCTCAAACTCAAAACCATTCTCTTTCGTCTCGGCTTTCTGAGTGCTGGGATTGCAGGCATCCCCCACCATGTCTGGCTTTATTTGTTTTATAACATAGTAAAACTCTTAAACCTCGTAAACAACAGGAGGTAAGTACTTCATTTCATTACTCAAAAGAATTTAGCAAATAGAGTACTTCCAGTTTGGGACTATTATGAATAAAATACCTGTGAGCATTTTTGCAGCAGTCATTGTATGGACAGATGCTTTATTTCTCTTGGATAAAGATATACTTTATCCAAGGTCACATGAGTAGGTATTCCTTCTTTTAAAATTGTTGTCTGCCTTTTAAAAATATATTGAGGAGCTGAACAGAGTGTAGGGAAGGGGAAAAAAACAACTTATATGACATGTACAGATTCTCCATGATGATTTTAATTATTATGTATTATCTAAAATGAACCAGTAAAATCCGACTGAAAGAAAAAATGTATTGAAGCACAATATAAAGAAACGTTTACATCTCACTAAGTTTACACTTTTTCAATTCTTGTGTAACCCACATACAGACAAAAAAAAAAAAAGAAGTTATTAGTGTGTCCCCTGTGTACTGTGCACACAAAATCAGCTTTCTAAAATCTTGTGTAAGTGCAATTATACACTATTCTCACATCCCCAGTGGGAAACCTCTGCTTCATGTAGAATGATGATTTTTACATTCTTCCATGTTGCTTAACTTCTTCCATGTTGCTTAGCGCTCCTTTCTGTTCCAAGTGGTAGTTAATTATGCATTATGCAGGATTATGGTACAGGTTTATTGTTAATTTTTAAAGCAGTGAACAAAGTTTTCCAAAGTCATACTATATTATCTGTCCAACAGCATCATGTGGTACTTCTTAATTGTTGTACATCCCAATACTGTTAATCTTTCTCATTCTAGCCACTGTAACGGATAGGTAGTGGTATCATATTTTGGTTTTAGTTTGGACTTTTCTGATTAATACTGTTGTAACTTTTATTATTAGCCATTTTGGAAGTAACCATACAAGTCTATTGCTCATTTTAAAAATTAGGTTGTGTAACTTTTTATTAAATTGTAACAATTCTTTAGTCTAGATACAAATCCTTTATATACATTTAAATAGTCTTTCCTCCCTCTCTTCCTGGTACTGGGGATGAACACAGGCCTCCAACTTTATAATGTTAGCTCTTATATTTACAGCCTGTGACCCATTCTGAAAATTTTTGTTTATTGGCTAATGTGACTATTGAGGGCCCATGTATATTTCTAAGCTGTGTGAAACAACTACATGTATTTTTTCAACATACTTTTTTTTGGTACTGGGAATCGAATTCAAGTTGATGCTCTTGCCAGGCAGGCACTGGGCCACTGAACTTATATCCCCATCTCAGCATACTTTTTAAAAATACATATATAGTTCCACATAGCTTTGGAAGTGGAAAGACACTTTTCTTGTTACTTACTTTGACTGTAACAACGTTGTTGAAAAATCAGTGTATAAGCGTGAATCTGTTGAACTCTCCAGTGTGTTACTTTGGTTTACATAATTCTCTCTCATTTTGCCAGTACTGCCTTATTTTTTTTTATTTTATTTTTTTGAGAAAGCACTGCTATGTGTGTGTGTGTGTGTGTGTGTGTGTGTATATGTTATATATATTATATAAAAATATGTATATATTATATATATTATATAAAAATATATATGTATATGTTTTTTTCCCCCAAATCCATTTTATTTCAAGGAGAAAAAGAAAAAAGACTAAAAAGTTCAAAACATGTCAGTCAGGGCAACAGTGTTTTGCATTGTCATCTGCAAATCATTCACTGAAAGCACAAGACATCTGCATTCAGTTGTCCAAATAATACCAGTACAAATCTTTGTCTTCAGTGAACTCAGAGAAGTCAGTATATTTTATTTATTTGTTTGTTTGTTTATTTATTTTTGGTACCCCAGATTGAACTCAGGACTTTGCACTTGCCAGCAGGTGTTTACACCACTGAGTTATATCCCCAGCTTAATTTTACTTTAAAGAGAAAAGATATAAAACAAAATTTCAAAACAAGGTAATAGAAGAGTAACAATGGCTAATACATTGTGTATTATTATCTTTAAATTAGTTACTCAGAATACAAGATACCGGTAACAAGATACCGGTATTTAATTGTCCAAATGATGTCAGTACAAACCTTTCTTTTCAATGAATTAAGGGAAACTAGTCTTATTAACTATCATATTTTTATAACTTAGTCTTAATAACTGTCATATTTTTTCTTTTTCCTTCCTTCTTTTCTCCATTCTTCCATTGTAGTTTCTCTTTCCTTTTGAAGTTTTTCCCATCTTACAATATCTATTGTACATTTTGGATCTTATTTACACTTTCAACTTTTCACACTAGACAGACAATATGATGTTTACACATGTGCATCTGATTTATTTCACATTGCGGAATCTCCACACAGATTTCCACAGAGGTTTTCCCCTTTAGCCCCGCCAACATTCTTTATTCGTTGATTTCTTGATAATAGTCCTTTTCAGGGTGAGGTGGAATCTCAGTGTTTTAATTTGCATCTCTTAAATGACCAGTGATGTGGAACATTTTGCATATGTTTATTTGCTGTTTGTATGTTTTCATCACACATCTCAGATACCCATTTCTGGATTGGGTCTTTAAATTTGGGAAGTGTGATATTTTTTAGTTCTTTATGTGTTCTTGATAGTAATTCTTTGAGGAACAACTGGCAAACATTTTATCTCACATTATGGGTTGTCTTTTCACTCTGTTGGTAGTTTCTCATCTTGTGCAAAAGCTTTTTAATAAGATGAGGTCCCAATTGTTGATTCTTTGTGATAGTTCCTGTCTGGTCAGGGTATTTTCATACGGTCTTTTCCTACACCTATGTCTTCAAGAGTTTTACCTATTCTGTCTTCAAGCAGATTTAATGTTTCTGTGTTAATATTTAGATCTTTGATCCATTGTGAATTTAGTTTCATGCAGGTGAAAGATGTGGGTCCAATTTTAATCTTTAGCATGTGCAGACCCAGTTTTTCCAGCACCATTTATTAAAGAGACTGTCCTCCTGTGAATGTGTTTGGTACCTTTGTCAAAGATAAGGTGACTGAGTATGTCTAGAGTTATTTTTTGCATCTTATGATTTGTTCCATTAATTTATTTTATTTGATTTGATTTGATTTTGGGGGGGGTACTGGGAATTGAACTCGCAACCTCATGCTTGCCAGGCGCTTATGCTGCTGCGCTAAATCCCCAGCCCATTGATCTTTGAGTCTGTGGATTGTTTTGTTTTGTTTTGTTTTGTTTTGTTGGTTGGGTGGGTTTTGCCCCAGTACCATGCTGTTCTTACCACAGCAGTGTGTGTTTGTGTTTTTTTGGTTACCAGGGATCAAGCTCACAACCTGAAACATACCAGGTAGGCACTGTGCCACTGAGCCAAATCCCCAGCCCCACAGTAGCTTTATAGTATAATTTCAAGTCAGGGATTGTGATGCCCCTGCCTTGCCTTTGTGGTTCAGAATTGCTGACTCTCTTCTGTTTCCAAATGAATTTGAGGACTGTTTTCTCTAATTCTGTAAGATAAGCTGTTGAAATTTTGATGGGAATTGCATTGATTGTATAACAGTTTTGGAAATATGGCCATTTTCACTATATTAGTTCTTCCTACCCAAGAACATGGGATATCTCTCCATTTTCTAAATATCATCTTCAATCCCCTTTTTCCGAGTACTGTAGATCTCAGTGTAGAGGCCTTTTTTTCCTTCATTAGATTGATTCCTAGGTATTTCACTTTTTTTGGATGCTATTGTGAAAGGTATTGTTTCCCTAATTTTTCTCTTAGTGAGTTTGTTATTCATGTATAGGAAGGCTATTGATTTTTGAGTGTTGACTGTATTCAGCTACATTACTGAATTTGCTTATTAAATCTAACAGCTTTTTAGTGGAGTTTTGGGGATCTTCTATGTAGAGTATCATGTTATCTGCAAATAATGATAATTTAACTTCTTCCTTTCCTATCATTATTCCTTTTATTTTTTTCTTTAGTCTAATTGCCCTGGCTAAAGTTTCCAGGACTGTGTTGAATAAGAGTGGAAACAATGGACATCCTTGTCTTATTCCTGATTTTAGAGAGAAAGCAATCAATTTTTGTCCAGTTTAGCATGATGTTAGCTGCTGATTTATCATAGATTTTTTTTTTAAGGTAGTAGAAATACAACAGAACAAGACAGAACAAAGCCAATTGAGACAGTGCTGTGAATTTGGTACAGAACTTCACAGCAGGTTACCAGGATAACAGTAATAGGTACCATAGTATCTCATTATCTTCATAATAGTTGTCTAGTCAATTAAGTATAGCAAAATCAAACCAAAGACAGAACATTATAAAAATCAATGGAAAGAGAATATTGAATAGAGTAAAGCAATTAATTATAATGAAAACAAAACTGAAAATAACACTTGCTTTCAAAGAGAAGACAGAGGAGACCCCCCCCCATATTTGCTGTATTGCATATGGTCATCCTGCCAAGAGATGCTCAGACCTCTGTCCCCAGTTGGTAATTGGGGAGAGGGAGGTTTGGGATATTTGATGCACTGGTAGGCTCAATAGACGCTGCTGGGTCTCCTCCAGGCTCATGCCAGAGGAAGGCACTTACTGAGAGGATGGGGGAATTGCTTTTTGTGCAGGCCTCCTGGGTTCCACCATGGCGGTGGCCAGATCTCAGGGCCATTCTCTGGTTCTCCTCTTGGCTCCCACTTGTATCATAGATTTTTTTATCAGATTGAGGATAAAGACTGTCTATTTCAATTTTCTATAGATTTTTTTTTTTTTAAATCACGAATAGGTACTAGACTTTGTCATACTGCCTGAGTGCGGAATTCCAAGCCTGCCAGTGTGCCCTGAGATTCTGCCGCAGCAGGGCGCAGTCAGGGCTCAGGGTGGGTTCTGGGCCTAGACTTTGTCAAAAGCTTTTCCTGCATCTGTTGAGATGATCATATGATTTTTGTCCTTGGCTCTGTTAATATGGTGTATTACATTTATATATGTTGAACCATTCCTGCATCCTTGGAATCAATCACACTTAATCATGGTATATAATCTTGATGATTTGCTGCATTCTATTTGCCAGTATCTTACTGAGGATTTTTGCATCTATGTTCATTAAGAAGATTGGCCAGCAGTTCTCTTTCTTAGTTGAGTCCTTCTCAAGTTTTGGTATCAGGGTAATGCTTGCTTCCAGAAATGAATTTGGGAGTATTGCTTCCATTTCAATTTCATTAAAGAGTTTGAGAAGTAGTGGTGTTAGATCTTCACTGAATTTCTTATAGAATTCAGCAGCCTCAGGACTTGGGCTTTTCTTCGTTGGTAAGTGCTTAATTGTATCTTCAGTTTCATTTTGGTTGATACTGGTTTATTAAGGCTTTTTATTAAGGCTTTTATTAAGGCTTCTTGATACAGCTTTGGTAATTCGTATATATCTAGGAATCTGTCCATTTCTTCTGCATTTTCTGTCTTATTACAATAGAAATTTTCAAGTAGGTATAGATGATCTTCTGGATTTCTGCAGTGCCCATTGTGATTTCACCCTTTGCATTCCTGATTGCATGGATTTGAGTCTTTTCTTTCCCTTTTTTGATAAGGTTGGCTAAGAGTTTGTCAATTTCATTTAATCTTTCAAAGAACCAACACTTCAATTCATTGAGTCTTTTTGATGTTTTTTTAGTCTCCAGTGCATTAATTTCTGTTTTGATCTTTATAATTATCTCCCATCTACGAGCTTTTGGCTTAGATTGCTCTTTTTTCTAAAAGTTTGAAGTTCAACATTAAGTTGTTTGTTTACGCTTGCACTTTTCCTGATAATGGGTATTCACTGCTATAAATTTCCCTGTTAGGATAATTTTCATTGTGCCCCACAAGTTCTAGTATATTGTATTGTCATTATCATTTAATTTGTAGAAACTGTGAATTTCTTCTTTAATTTCATCTGTGACCCATTGGTTGTTCAGTAGGGTGCTATTTAATTTCCATTATTTATGAAGTTCTTGTGATTTCTTTTGCCATGGATTTCCAATTTCATTGCACTGTGGTCTGATAGTGTTCATAGGATAATTTGAATTCCTTTGTATTTAAGCATTTTCTATGAGCTAGTATGTGATCTGTTTTGGAGAATGTCCCATATGCAGCTGAGAAGAATGTGTATTCTGATGTTATGCGAATGAATACTCTGTAGACTACCTACTTATAAGTCTCATTTGTTCAAAAGTTTGATTCAGTTCTAATATTTCATTGTTTTATTTTTTGTCTAGTTGATCTGTATTTTTGTGACAGTGGGGTATTGAGATTCCCTAATATGGTTGTATTAGTACTTACTTGATTTTTCATGCCTGGTAATATTTGATTTATATAATTAGGTGCACTGGTAATTGTTGCATATATATTTATAATATCTTTTCTTCTTGGGTTGTTCCCTTTATGAGGACATAGTTACCTTTTTTATCTCACTTAATCAGCCTTGACTCCAAATTCACTTTGTCTGCAAACAGAATAGCTACTCCTGCTTTTTTCTGGGTTCCTGTCACATGGAATATTTTTTTCCATCATTTGACTTTCAGTGTATGGATTTCTTTTTGAATTAAATGTATTTCTTGTGTGAAGCATATTGTTGGATCTTCTTGCTCCATTCTTCCAGTCTGTGTCTTTTGATTGGTGAATTGAGACCATTAATCTTGATGGTTGTAACTGATCTGTATTTACTTATCCTTGTCATGTTATTTTCCTGTTGTTGGTTACCCCTCTTTTTTACCCCTTTCTGTGTTTAATTATTTACCTTGCCTGGTGGATTTCTTCTGTTGGGATGCGTGGAGTTGTAGTCCTTACCTCTTTCTAGCATGTCCTTCAAAACATTTTGGAATGCTCATTTGATGATCATAAATTTCTTCAGATATTCTTTGTCATGGAAGTATCTTTTTCTCTGTTTTAATGATAGTTTTGTAGGGTACATCAGTCTGAAGTGAAGGTTGTTTTCCTTTAAAACTTGAAATATTTCACTTCAAACTCTACTTGAGAATTTGCACTGAGAGGTCAGCTGTGATTCTGATCCACTTTGCTTTATAGGTGATTTGTTTCTTTTTCCCTAACAACTTTTAATATTGTATTCTTGTGTTGAATTTCTGGAATCTTGACTATGATATGCTTGGCTGTAGATTTTTTTTTTTTATATTGCTAATTGGAGTTTTACATACCTCGTTTATCTGTATGTCAAATTCTTTCTCTCTTCTAGGAAAAGTTTCTGCCGTGATGTTTGTGAACATTTTTTTCATGTCATTTGTGGTATCTCTAGCTTTTTCATTGACTCCAGTCAATCTTAAGTTATTTTTTGCCTCATCTATCAACAGCTGTATTGATTTCTCAGTCTCCTGATATTTTTAAGAAATTTTTCTTTTCCTGATTGCTAACTGCGAGCCTATTTTTTGTATCCGAGATCCTGTCCTCACATTAGCTTAATCTGCTGCAGAGAGTTTCAATGGAATTTTTATTCTCCTGGGTATCTGCTTGAATCTGCCTCATGAATTGCATTTCTTTGCTATGCTGAGCATTCGTGGCTTCCATGATTTTCTTAAGCTCTTTTTTTTTTTTGTCTATATCTGCTCTAGAGATATTAAGTCTGGTTTTCATTGTGGACACCATTTCTGATTTGATGTTCTTCTAGGAACTCAATTCAGTTGCTTTGTTGTTACCACTTCAGAGAGGCTAGGTTGGTGGCTTTCAGATTGACTCACCTTATTGCCCCCTGGGTTTGCCTTTGGTGAGCTGGATGTCTGCAATTGTGTCTTGTTAAATTGTCTTCTCATTTTATTTTAGTTTGATTCCTGGGCTGATGCTTGTAAATTGCCTATATTGCTAGTCTTTAGAACCCTTAGAAAATGATTAGCTCTCTGAGATATCTTCTAGGTGTAGCTGGTTTTTAGGTTTTGAGTCTGTTGCAAGATCCTACCCCTTCAGTTTGTTGGGGATGAGAAGTTGCTTCCTGCTTAGCCCAGCCCCTGGTTCTTTTTTTTATATATATAATTTTATTTAAAAGCGAAAACAAAACAGAATAAAGGGTAGCAACAATACAGTATTCCAAGGAAAAAAGGAAAAGAACAACAACAAAAAAAACCTAAAAAAAATTATTGCTTGATAAATTACATACTGACTTCTTGGAAATAGTTGTTCAATTTACAAAGTTAAAACATGTAAAGTAGACATTCAAACAGTGAGACTGTCAACAGTTCTGCTCCACAATCTGACAAAAACAGCGATATGGTCATCCATCTTACCCATGCAAATATACATGCAATTATATCAAAAGGGTAAAATTAAACACAATAAAACAGAATAAAGTGGATAACAAGAAAGCAATGTAAGAGACATAAATTTCAAAACTAGACAATCAGAGATATTCATTCTCTATCATATTGACTCTTGTTTTGATCCAAATAGTTGTCCATATTGTCACATACAGGGAATTCACATGAAACAACCTTGTATGGAATTGATCTGAGCAGGATGAGGAGGGCATTTCAAGTCTTCAAGACCAGACATTAGGGAAGCCAAGAATGGCTGTCATAGTGTCTCTCATTCTTCTCAAAACAGTTGTCCATACCTTAATGTGTGTTGAACTTAAACAAGGCAAAGCAAGCCAAGATCACTTTGAACGAAAAGTGATAGTTTTGCTAGACTTCACATCATGACATTATGGAATCAGCACTGGGTATTGTAATGTCTCTTTTTCTTAAAAGTATTTGTTCATTTCAACATGTGTTATATAGTTGGTTCTTGTAAACTGTTTATAAGCTCTACACATGCATGAGTCTCTACACATATATCTATCTTTTCTGTATTAGCAGGAAAAATAAAGCAAGATAAAACAAAACAATTCCTAGAAAAGCATGAGGCAGAAAAGCCACATAAAACCGCAATACAAGGTGATCTACAATGGTTACCATGGTGTCTCAGCAGTGTATAACAACATTAATAAAAACGAAGCATTGGAGATATTATAAGACTTCAAAAGCAAGTAATAATCAAACCAGAGTGGGTATCTTAGTGAATCTTGCCATCTTCAGTGTGGTTGCCTATACACTTAGACTTGATGCTATCCATCATAACAGATTTAAATAAAATCAGTCAATAGAAAGTAGCAATGTAACAAACCAGATTCAAATAAGATCAGTCATAATAAGACAGTGTAAGTTATAAAGGGCTTCAGATTAAGTTGATAGGAAAATTAGGGATGATTACCATAATATGTCCTCTTATTTTTGGGATAGCTGACCATGTCCTCAAGTCTAGTGTAAGTAGACAAACTGGAACAGCACGTAATCCATCCAAGCAGAGTGGTGAGA
>PVJX010017445.1:0-38346 GCA_004027295.1 Dolichotis patagonum
TTTATTGCCAACTTTACATTTTATGTCATTCTACATAAGCATTGTTTGAACTATTTGCTTGTAATTGCAGATGTTATGCTTCTTAGCTCTTAAATTCTTCAGTATATACTTTATTTCTTAAAAAAATCACTTTCTAATATTTCCATAGTATGAAATATTAGGAAATTAACTTAGATTATTTATAGACTTTAAATTTTGGCAATTAGTCTATTAATGCCAATCCAAAGGGTATAAAGTTTTAGTTTAGGATGTAGTCAGGGTCACATATTTCATTTGGTTTTCAAGTCTATTTTCCTTTAATCTAGAATAGATTTTTGTTTTTCATGACCTTGCCATTTTTTGAAGAGTAAAAGCCATTTATTTTTATGGAATTCTTTCAGTTTTGGTTTGTCTGATCTTTCCTCATGATTATATTTAAATTATTCATTTTTGACAGTAATATGACAAAAATGAGTGTATCAGAGCTGTAGGCACATGGTAGTATCTGTATCAATGGTGTTAATATTGATCAGTAGGTTAAAATGTTGTCTTTTAGGTTCCTACACCATACATTTGCTATTTTCTCTCATAATTAATATTTTTTGAAGAGTTAGTCTAAAAATATCTAACTATCTCATTTCTGATCAAATTTTACCTATCAGTTTTAGCATCCCTTGGTTGTTCTTGCCTGAAACAATTATTATAGATGTTCAAATGGTGATTTTACAGTTTCATCTTTCTTTTTATATATATTTGTTAGTGTTCTATTGTGTAAAAAAAACTTTCACTCTCTCTTCTACTTATTTATATGTGCATCTATGTACTATTATTTTATGGTATCTAATCTGTTATTATTTATTTTTATGTTCACCTTGCTCCAGATTTGACTACTTCCTTTAAATTATGGTATATATTCTTCAGACATGTCTACATCATTTTTTGAATGCTTATTTTCTGTCACTGCAGCATGCATGTTCCAGGTAGGCCTGTTTTGTGGAACAGGAAAAACATGCAAATATTTTGTATTCTTCAAGATTTTGCCCCTAGTCAATACTTTGTAAGTGAATGGATGGATAATAATTTACATAAATCGAGGGTACACAAATAAATATACCCTTAATTTATGTAAATAATTATATAAAGCATAAATGTAAAGATATAAAAAATAAATTGAAATTTTTTTCTTTGTATTTTTATGTAGTAATCTACTCACCCTATACAGACTGAGTCAAGAAAATAACTGTTTATTTATTTACTTATTTTTTTGAGGAAAAGAAAAATAATTTTTATGAAGTATAGGAAATCTACTTAATATTCAATTTAAATTATGTATTGATACCTACTTTATCTCAAATATTTTATCTGACACTGAAAATACAATCAACAAAATTGGTAGCCCTTGATCTTATGGATCTTGCAGTCTTCTTATTAATAAATAGGTTGATGCAGAAATACTTATAAATATCCAAGTTCAGCCTTAGTTTCTTCTACTGTCCTATTTGTGTTTCTATCAGCAAAGTTCTGAGAGGTCAGTGAAGAAAAGTATGTTTTTAAAGCTTCTACTCTATAAATCATTATTCTAGGGGCTCATTTTGGTTTGGAATTCCAGAAATGTATGAGAAATGCCTTTTCTACTGTCCTGAAATTTACTCACTAGTTTGATAAAACAAATCCAGTAGTGAAACACTATAGAAAGAACATAGGCCTTAGAGTTAAAAAAAAGATCAAGTTTGAATCTTAATTCTTCTTCTTTTTACCTCATTAACCTCAAGCAAATTACTTAAAACTCTGTGAGATTACCAATATCTTGTGCTTCACTCTCTGTGAGAGACTATGTATGTAGTAGTGTAGTAATACCTAATTGTTGGGATTTGTTTCAGTTAGAAGCTTTCAGGCTCAGGTAACAGAAAATCCAATGCAAACTGGTTTTAATAGCAAGGCAATATATTGCCTTGCCTGACTGGATGTCAGAAGGGCAGATTTCAGGTTTGCTTTATTCAGTAAGTCAAGCATGTTATCAGGAATCCAAGTGCTTTTTGTCTCATCTCCCTGCCATTCATATCATTGTCTCATCTGAAGGTTGTTACTCCTCATGGTCTTGTCTGATACCTATCAGCACAATAGGGGTGGTGGGGGAGCTTTGCAAACTTTTCTGTTCCATTCATTGGCAAATAAAGGCTGCCTCTCACCAGTTAATGACTGAAAATAATTTCCTTGAGTCCTCCTGAGTGATCTCAGGTCATGTGCTCATCCCAAACTAAAAAATGTCATCAGGGAAATGACAGGTATGATTTTATTGGTCTGGAAAAGGGGCTAGGACATGATGATTTAGGCTAATCCAAGCTTAGACTGAGACTGAGTTCAATTATCTAATGTGCATCAGTGCTACACAATGGGGAAGATGCAATAGGTTTGAGGAGGAGTCCTTTTGTTTTAGTGTTCAAATATTTAAATTTAGATAAATTTGGATAATAGGAAAAGGGACTGCAGTCAGAAATATAGAAGTGGAGGGCTGTGCATGGAAGTATAGAAAAGCAATTGCTTTGTATTTTTTATCTTTCTTAAATGGTTATAATTACAGCTGCCTTTTGTATACAAATTCTCACGTTCCTAACTGGATATTTCTTCTTCTTCTACTGAAACTGAAATCAGTATTTTCTTCAACACCACTTTCACTCTTTCCAACTAAAGAATAGATTTATCACCTACCATTTTATGGATATATCTATTGACAGAATAATTATCAATTTTCCATGCTTAACGTGTGAATGTGTGAATATAACTGGTTGTGTCTATCACAAATAAGTAAAATTTGCAGCACTCATACATTACAGATTGGGAAATTATTAATGACATCAAAGAAGTTATGTTGCTGTACTATTTAAAAATGAGCTGCAAGGCTACTATTTCAACACATAGGTCACTTAAAAATTCAACACAATAAACTTTGGTCCAAATACAATGTGCAAATTCATTGTTGCCATGAATATCCTCACTCATATGTCCATATTCTTTTATATTGTAAGGTTCTCACAGACTATTCATGTTATTATCTTGTGATCCTGTTAAATTGCCACTTTATTCTTTTCATTTCCAAGTTTTCGCTTCCTTTCTCACTCTATACTTCCGCTTTATATTTGTCCTTTTTTCCTTTATTTTTAATTTTCTGCAGATGTACACTCCATGTATTATAACATGTCAATAATATTATTTTTTTCTCTTCTTCTTTACTGTTAATTCCTCTTTGAGTCTCTTCAGATATCCTCCCCCCTCCGTGTTCTGCTCCTCTTAACGCTTTCATTTTCCCTCTATTTTTTCTCTTTCCAGTGGGATAAATAATCTGTGCCCTCCTACCAACTCCACTAACTATAAAGGTTTGGATCTGGAAGAAAACTATGCTCTGGTGTAATTTTCTTCAGACTAAAGCTTTTCTCAGCTGAAGCCAAGTGACAATAATGAGCACCAACCTGTTCCAAATGATTGTACCTTGCTGTTTTTGTTTTTGTAATTACTGCCATTAAAGCATGGACAAATCTAACACAGATTCTTTCCAACCAGGTTAGGTATACACTGCCTGTAGCACAGTTCTTACTACAAACAATGTATAACTGTTTCTTCGATTATGAGCTTCTTGAGGGCTGAGACTATATGTTCTTTTCTTATTTTTATTTTAAAGAGAATAAAACCAAGCAAAATAAAACAAATCAATTCAAACCAGTGTAAGTGTCACAGCACTTCAAAACAATAGAAAATCAATAATGGTTACCATATTTCCTCTTGTCTTCAATATAGCGGCAGATACCTTCAGACACAGTAAAAATAAAATAAAATAGAACAGAATAGAACCAAAAAAACAAAACAATCAATGAAATAAAGGACTTCAAAACAAGATAAGAGTAAATCCAAAATGGCTACCATAATATATATTTTATCTTTGAAATAGCTACCTATGCCATCAGACAAAACAAAATCAAACGAAACAACACAGAATAAAACCCAACCCAACAAAACAATGAAAATGATATAGGACTTCAAAACAAGATGATAGGAAATTAACAATGGCCAGCACCTTCAGAAGGAGATCCCCACAGATGCTACACTGTGTATTGTTATCCTCTGAATAGGTGATCATATTACTGGCTTTAGGCCTGCAAAGTTAGTGAAACACTGAACACTACAAGAATTAAATTGTATTTTATTTCAGAAGCTATCATCATGCCTGTGTTTCTCCAGATCAGCCAGTCACTTATGGTGCAAGGAGGTGGGGAGAATTGGCTCTTCTTTCCTATCCTGCGTGCCGGAAAGGGCTGGCATCTGGCTCTTCCCCCAATGGCCTGTGCATGGTGCTGATTTGCAGGGAGGGCTTGCTTCTTGGTGACTTCTTGTTCTCTACCCTTGCAGTCTGCAAATGGACTGATTCATGGGAAAAGGCTGGCATCTGTCTGTCCCCCCCCCAGTGGCCTGTGTATGGCACTGATTCGCAGGGAACTGAGACTGTATTTTCTTAAACTATATTTGTAGCATTTATTATAGTGCATTATATGACAAATATTCATTAAACACACCATAAGCAGAGCTGCTGGTGGACAGTTGTCATGTTTGTATTACTCAACCCTAGGGGACACCACTTGTGTCATACACAGTTTAAATTTGCATATTAATTACAATTTTTTTGGCAGATAGTAGTAATTGCAAGAGAAATCATTTATGATAATTTCTAAAGAGATTCTTTTCAGGAAGGAATATGTCTCTTTTTAGGGTTATCTTTCTTAAGCTTACTGAAAAGTACTTATTGGCCTACTGGCAGTCCTGATTTATACATTGTGTTTGTTAATATTCTATTTCATGAAGATTGCATTTGGTGTATCTTGCTCAAGACAGCTCTTCAACTTTTAGGGTTAAAAGAAGCACACCTTTAATATAAAAAATGAAAATTTAGATTCTCATGATGGGAGAAACATGTCTCTTCTACCTTGTTCCTTTTCATTTACAATTTTCTCTTTTTTTAACTTGCTGACTTCTTACTCCTGTGTAATGTCACCCAGTGCTGTAGTAATAATTTATTTGAGCATATCTGTTTTAATGCTGCTGACAAAGATGCACATGCTGTATACCAGTGTTGTTAAACCTTTTAGAGCTTTCAATGCTATAAACAACTTGGCATGGCATGTGTGGCATAGGTTTGCCACTGCCGCTCTATACTATTCCGTGCCCACTTACCTATCCACACAAACATTCCCAGAAGTTGTATCTTTTAGCTCCAAGAGACAATCCTGTTATATTCCATCACAATTACTATCCACTTTAATATGTATTTAATTGTGCAAATCCATATATCCAGTAATAATAATGAACAACAATTATTGATTTCTTCCTATGTTCATTTTAGGAACTGTCTAAGAGGATAGTTTCCCTTTTGTAAGTAGGAAAAATTTGGCCTGGAGAATTTAAATAATTTGCTGAAGGTAAGATAGCTGTGGCAGAATCAGCTCAAGCTCAATGCTCAATATTTATTTTCAAAAATTATATATTGCACTCCATTGATATTAGTCTTGATAATCTTAATTGGAACTATGGAAGTATGTTCAGTAGTCTTTATCATATAAGCAGGACGAGAGTATAACTGTAAAAACATTTTCCTTCCAAAGTTTATCTAACTGCTTACTCTTTGGCTTTTTCTTATCTTTACCCATTTTTTCTCCCTTCAGTAAAACACTTGCACTAGTAATAGCAAACATAATCATTACTAGGTTGTGTGAATATTAA
Organism: Dolichotis patagonum; assembly: GCA_004027295.1. Taxonomy (NCBI): domain Eukaryota; kingdom Metazoa; phylum Chordata; class Mammalia; order Rodentia; family Caviidae; genus Dolichotis; species Dolichotis patagonum. Next base: position 5,746 of record PVJX010017445.1, read on the forward strand.
TTAACATTTTCCATTTTAGAGAGGAGAAACTGTCCAAGGCCATGCAAATAAAGTGGCTCTAGGAACCTCTAAACCCAGGTAGTGGGGTAAAGATTCCAAGTACTTGAATTAAGATTCTATAATTTTGTGGACCAGCTTATATATAATTTGTGTGAGCAATATTCCATATAATTTGGGGCCCAGAAGTCCTAGTGCAAATGATCATGAACTTTTTAGAGCTTTCAGTGATACATTACATAGGTTTGCCACCAATGGCCTAGAGTCTTCTTTTTTTCCCCTGTGTTTTTTGGAGTTAATCATGCTTCCTTCCAGTTTTCTCATCTGTAAGATAAAGAATTTGACTTAGGTGACAGTCAGCCCAAGGATTGTAGAAAGTCATATAATCATCCCATATATATAAGCTTTCTTGACCAATAACTATTAGTGCAACTATGAGCAATACATTCAATTCTCAATTACTCAATTTTTTTGCAAAATAGAAATAATAATATTCCATATTCTTTATCAAGGTGTTGTTATAGTAGCTCACTAAAAACAGATATGATGCTATTAAAGATTTTGTAACTATTATGTTATACATAAGACCTTTTATTTCATAAGTAATATTTGTTACTGAATTGTAAAGACTAAAAGGTATAGAAAGAGAAAATAAAAATACATGACTTTTACCATTCAGAAATAATTATTAACTTTTTTCATATACATTGTCAATATTATTTCCTTTTATGGAGATATAGAAATGGCTGTCAGTGCCCCACCTTTGTCCCTCAGACTGTTTCAGTGTACCCCAGAAGATTTCCAGTAGCCCTTTGTGCCTTCTGTTTATGCCTGAGGGTTTAAAAAGAAGAATCACAGAAGGCCATTCCATTCATGAAGGACAAGAACAGATTGAAAGTGCTTGGAACTGCATACTGTACCTCTCAGGAGTAGCCTGTAACTGTTGACTGATGTGCCCTGGAGTGCAAATATTACATCTCTATCTCGTTCCCTGGGTGGGACAATTCTGTGTTGTAGCCTGATCATCAGAATTTCCTTGTGTAGTTAAACTCTGGTTGTCCACTGCTGTGCTGTTTTGCTACATATCCTTCATAGATGGCCTTTCTTTGTCTATGCTGCTTCCTGACTCCTTTGATGTTGTTCTTGTTTTTCCATGATAAAAAGTAATATCTTGACCTGTATTTTATGGGAACTGAATGCAAGACAAAAGAGAACAGGGTCTGACATACCTAGCAATTGATCAATACATGTTTTTCGACTCTTTATTGTACATAGGAGAAAATGTAGGTTTAGGCCACTTTTACATAGGATGAAAACTTGGACTTGTATGTAGTGAAGGTAGGGTTTAAACTTAGGTTTGACACCATAGCCTGAGCTTTAATCATTATTCTTTAAGAAGGAAAAAGAGTCCTTCTATTTTTATTCATAACTCTTTGTACTACCTTTTATGATATATATTTCACTTTTAAAAATTGTTTCTTGAACCAGAATATAAATTCTATAAGAGCACAAATTTTTGTTTTATTCACCTTACTATGTTTCTAATGCCCAGAAAAGTGGCCTCAATAAATAAATATCTATTGAAGAATGAGTGAATAAAAATCATGCTGATTAGTGTTATTATTCTTCTTATATAATGGTTTTCCTGAATTTCAGCACTTTTCCCCAGCCCTCACTAGTCATAGTATCTTTATAGCTTAGCCACTAAAATTGTAATTGGGTCTTCTGTCTCCGCAACCTGATGACACATCACAGCAGATGTTTGAGCTTAAGAAGATTCAGTTTTGATAGGTTGTCCAGTGCTTTGGAGTGTGCTTTCAGTATTCTAATTTGTTTTGGGTGGTAAGAATTCCTTTGAGAATTTTTTCTGCTTCCTTAGAATGCTGACTCTTAGATTTTCACATGCAATTTGACTCCATTTTCTCAGTGATGTTTATCTCAACTCATTCAAACACCTTATTTTTTTTTATTCTTTTTTTTCTTTCACTGTCTCTATCTGAAAGAATCTATTAAAATTTCTTCAGGTTTCTCAGCTCCCATCGTAGACATTTTTATATAATTGTCTAATAGTCTCTTGAACATTCAGAATCTGAGGTTTGACACTCTTTATAAATACAGTGTGACTCTATAATTGAAGAATAAATTGTGTGGAAGCTCAGTACTGCCTAAGACCTATGAGTTTCAATTTACTGTTGTTAGTAGATGATAACTGTTGACTTAAAACGAGTATATCCAATTAAATTCATCCCCTATGAAGTGAAATGCATTTGGATCATTTAAATATGTACTGCACTAATATCTCTTAACAATTTAACTTTAAATCATACGTTTGGATCTGTTTCCTCTGTGAGTCTTTCTCTGATTCATTAAACATGATTTTTAATCTGTAGGTATGATTTTAGATTAAGAGCTTTCCTTCTACTTTTCTTTGTAGTTATCATAATTTATTGTTCACTACTGTGGAATGGTGACAGATACCAGCTGTGTATTCAGGTAAATTGTGTTTGAAACTATTATTGTCAGTGATTAACTCTGTAACCTCATTTGAGGTTATCTGTAAAATAGGAATAATAATTATTTCTATCTCATTGATTGTTATAGAGGTAAGTAATCACTTAGCAGAGTGTCTGGTAGATGGTAAGCTTTCAATACATATTAACTATATATAGTATATTATATATAACAATATATTATATATTATAATGTATGCTGTTTAGAACTAACCTGCACTCTTTTCTCCACTTTCTGTAGAAACTTTAATTTTCCACCATGCTCTTTAGTGGTTTTTAACATTCTAACTTATTATTAGGTACTTATTATTAGGTAGAATTTTTATTAAGCAAATAACTCACAGAAGACAAAATATTATGTGTAGGGACTTCTTGGTCATGCTGTACATTTTTGTTTATTGTACATTTTATTTGAGTAAGTTACTTATTCCTTAGAGACCATTACTTCTTTATGTGTTAGATTCATTGAGCCACAGAATGTTAGAGCACTCTATTTAAATCACTCATTTTATCAAACTAAACATTAGTATTTGGCATGTAAGTGGCATAGCTTGGACAGAGAATTAGTCTAATGATACAAAGCAGTGCTACATCGTACATCCTGTCTGGCTGCATACTCAGTACTCAGAGAGTGCTCATTACCTGTCCAAATAGAAGGTAATTGTACAAGTTTTATTTATTTATTTTTTAAATCATTATGTTACACATCAATTTACCTTTCTCCTTTTTTTTGGTCTGGTTGGAAAGAACAATAAAATTTCTATAGAGTCTTAAAAGGATTTTCTAGGAACTTCTGTCTATTGTGCAGTCTTCAGTGTTAATTTGAGTGTAGAAACTATATAAGAATTGATTTCCTGTGGCCCTGAAGCAAGGCCAGAAGATTGCTATAGCTGCTGGTTTCAAACAGGAGTCTAAAGAGAATTCTTTCTGTGGTCTGTTGGCCATTTCATAACTTTGGAAATGTAATGGTCAATTCATCAGAAAGAAATAGCAGGTGAGTGTGGCAGACTTTTGGCGGCCTGCAGGAGAGAGACCCTGGCACCTCGGGACCTGCACCATGTGGTTGACTCAGGTGCCGGGAGAACAAGGAGCTCCTCCCCTCTCTGGTGGACAGCTGTGAGCCTGCCAACATGTGGGCTGAGAATCAAACATCTCATGTCATTCTGTACCCCATCCCATGTCCCCCCCACCCCGCTTAGCACGTGGGAGCCAGTGAACTGGAAATCTTGTGAAAAGATTGGCTATGTTATTTAGTATGAACTTCCCATATGCAAAGATATGAACAATAATTTAGAAGAAAACAAGAGACAATATGACAAGATAGTGAAGATCTCTGGTTGTCTAGCTTTGAAATTTATGCTTTCTTATGTCCCATTCTGTTCTGTTTTGTTGTGTTTAATTTTAGTCCTTTTAAAATAAAATAAAAAAAGAATTGATTTCCTATTCACATTATCTTTGACACACCTCAATTACTGTGTGATATTCTCTAATATAACACACAAAGTGACCAGTGAAAATATTTTGAGGGTTAAGAGTCTACATGCTATATTAGTGCCCTTTCCACCACTGAGATAAAATACCTGACATCCATAACTTAAAGGAGCAAAGGTTTATTTGACTCAGTATCAAGTGGGTTCAGTCCATGTTTGGTTGACTCCAAGGCACAAGAGCATGGTAGAAGAAAATGACAGAGACAAGCTGCTTATCAAGTGGCAGCTGGGAAGCAGAAAGGAAGGGAGGAACCCAGAAGCTGGGTTACTCTCAGTGAAACCACCCTTCTACCAGGTCCCAACTCCTAAGAGCACATAGACTCATCAATGGATTAGTCTACTGATGATTATAGCACTCTGGTGATACATTGCCTTTCAAAAACTCCACCTCTAAACAATGAGAGTTTTGGGGGACATTTTAAATCTAAATCATAAAATATGTTATACTGGAAAAAGTAGCTTGATACACTACATACAAACGCTGACTTTCAAACAATAACATCTGCTCTAAGATCACATCTGACAGTGATGGTGTGCTCTACTTCTTGCCACTCTTTTCTCTTGGTTTTATAGTTTTTCTTTCTTCTCCTTTGTATAGATGCCATCTTGCATTCTCCTCACACTCTGTGAACTTCTCTTTTGAGCATCTTTGTTACAGGTTTTCAGTTGTCTCTCCACTTATCTCTGAACTCAACTTTTGGAGACATTTTGAAATGTCCCTCAAAATTCTTGTGTATGTAAGGTGACTGGAATGTGGCACCACTGTGCTCATCAGTGGACTTGTTTAGCAGCTTAGTTGATGGGATATGGATGGAGATGGGTCACTGAGGCATGACCTGGAGGGATGTATTCTTATCCCCAGCATCTCTCTTCAGTCTCCCTGTTAGCTTTTCTGGATGTCATGTGTTAAGCACCTTTTCCTCTGTCATGTGTCTTGGCCATCTTGTTTCTGCCTTGGAGCCAGATGAACTTGGCCTGAAATTGTGAGCCAAAATAAACCTCTATTCCTTTAAGTGGTGAGTGTTGGCTATTTTATTCTAGCCACAGGAAAGTAACTGAAATGCTATGAAACAATCTTTGTGCAGAAACTCTTATCACGTTAATCTTTGTGTTACTACTTCCTGGCAACAAGAATGATTAGTTTATAATAGATTATCAGTAATAATGAAGTAATCAGAATAGTTGGACAATTTGTAATAAATACATTCTTATTATTTTTCAGTCTTTTGTTGTCTTCTTTCTGTAAATTCATTCAGTGGCAGTGTTCATAAGGCCCATATCTTTGATTGTCTTCTAAATTGGCCCCCGTGTACTTTCCCTGCAGTTTGTCTTCCACATATCTATCCGAGTACTCTTACCTCAAAACTGATAGGCTGATGCCATCATCCTGCATAAAGATTCCCACTCCAGCTCTTATTTCTGTCTTGAAAAAGATGACATTAACCTCTGACTATATTTTTATTTTATCTCTCACACAAATGCTAAACTTTCCTCTTCATAGTCCATTTGTGCACTATGCCTTTATCTTTACCCTCCTATTTGCCTGTTTGTCCCACTCATGTTTCTCTATGCAGCTCAAATGTTACTTTTATGTGAGGCTTTTCTTAAAGATTCTAGTACTCTTCTTTATTAGCACTTGTTTTTACTTGCAGACTTGTGTATCTGTGCCACACTAGATTGTGAGAATATAGAAATTGACTTATTCTATCCTTGAATAGCTGGACTTTAGTCAATGACTCATTCTTGCTCAATAAATTTCTTGAATTAGTAAAATAATGACTGAATGTTGTTAGATCTTCTCAACTTTTTTGTGAGCTTAAGAATTGTTTTAATCATCTTTAGTGCTAAACCAAAGACATTCACATATTTCAGAGTGTTTTGGCAAGGTCAAGCTCTGACATGTGTTGCAGATGGCATGGACACTAGTGCTGTCTTTTGCTGTCACTTACCTGCTGTGTGTTGTTTTAGCTTCCAAAGTTTCATTCTATTTATCTAAAATTGCCAATTGACATGCCCACTGGCTTGGAAAGAGATTTTGGTGAATGAATGCATTTTAATCAGACTTCTTTCATTTATTTTTTTAAACTGGCAAGTAAAAATTGTATATTTTTGTGCTGCACAATGTGATGTTTTGATATATGTATACATTGTGCAACAATTATATCAAGTCAATTTATATATATATATATACTACCTCATTTATTTTTAAAGCATCTTTAAGGATACAAGTATTACAATTTTCTGACCTTTGAAACAATAGATAAAAAGGTAGAAGGCAGGGAAAATAATCTGTCTTGTGCTGTTATATAGATTTCTATCTCTAGAATTCCCATTTTAAAGATAACAAGAATTTGTACTTTTTATTCCAGATTTATTGAACTCAGAGTATTATGTCCTTCTTCAAACATGATTGGATTAACAGTAAGAGGATGCCCTTTTGCACATGGTGTTCAGAAATTAGCTGATATTCACTGATTATTTACTGAGGTCACAAACAAAATATTTGGCTTTCTGACAGCTCCATTAGTCTTGCTGTTCATCACTCACAGCTGTCAGACACAGAACAGTCATCTGGCAGCTGACAAGGCTTAGAGTCAAACCTATTTGAAAATGCTACATGTTGAGTACAATTAAATTGAGAGTTCACCAGTACTTCTGTATTTAAATGGGGAAACCAAATTTAATACTGATTTTTCAAAAATATCAAAAGAATCTCTCCTTATCCAAAAGTATTATTGGATTTCTAGACTAGTTAATAATTCTGAGCTAAAATGGGTAAAATACCAGGTTATTTTTTCTTTATTGGACTAACTCGATACTATGAGAATGAAATATTATAAAAAGTAAAGTACCTTTGGATTAGTTGGTGTGCAGTAGAATGTTCTTTATAAAAGTAAAGTATATTTCACTAGGACAGGGCCTCATGTTGCAAGTGTTATACCTCTGAGCTACGTCCTAAGCCGCCAAATAATCTTCATGTTAGCATTTGTTTTTTTTTTGCATGTTAGCATTTGTTTTTGGCCTGATCTTGTATTTTGCTATCTTTCCCATCATCTTCCCTCCATTCTTTATTTTTATTTCCTCTTCCATACATATTAAATATCTTGTTTGTGCTAAATACTGTATTGAAGAATGTAATTAGCACAGGCATACATAAAAAGATAAGCTCTCTCTTTTTAGAAGAATATATTTAATGAAGAAAAGGGCACATCTATACATCATGCAGGGAAGTAGTGTGATGAGACAGAATTACTGCTTTTGGAGATAAGAGTTCCTATACCTGAATCCTAGTTCTGTCACTGGTTGTAAAATTTTGATCAAGTTACTTCATCATAGTAGCCATCAGTTTTCTTATCTTTAAAGTAGTTGAACTTGAGTAATGCCAACACACAGAATTTTGTGAGAGTTAAACAATGTAACATATTAAAATGTTTAGGATGACAGGTGGAATATAGGTATTTTTATTACCTAAAATCACACAGCTAGAAAGAGCAGATGCTTCAGATGCTGAATCCTGTGATTCTTTCGTAGTGCTATATTGCCTCAAGACATATCCAGGTCTATGAATCACAGAATTTAAGAAGCAAAATAGTCAATAATAAATTATATTTTAACTTGTTTCTAAGAGGAAACATATGTATAAAGCCTTTTCCATTAAAGACTATTTTTCTGGAGGGTGAACTCTGGCATTTCAGAGCTTGTTAGTACTAAATGATGGTAATGCATGCCATTTTTCAGGAAATGTGGAGTGGAAAAAGTGGAAATATTATCTTTTGGGTGACTTATTTGTTGTATCTCTTCTCCATTAAGAATTTAATCCTTGCATTATCCTGAGTAGTTTAGTTTTCTCTCCTTGCTAGTCAGAGGACTTATTATTTCTATGACTGTCTTTACTTCTTTCTGACCTCTATTAAAAGTTCAGTCTAACCTCAGAGGAGGAAAAGTAAATTTAAAATTAATCAGTTTGACAGCCTTAGCACAACTTGCCTAAGTGGTGTTTAGAAATGAGAGCATGATGTGTTTACTGATGTGACCAGGATAAAATATGTATTCTAAAAATTTGGTTGAATCTTTTATGGGAGATTCAGATCACTTTTGGATTTCATTAGACTGCAATTCACTTACACATAGATTTTCACTATAAAAATTTACTTGTATTTTTCATTCTGATTCACTTTTTTATAATCTTGATTCAGAGGCTATACAAAACTTAGGAGGAAATATCTTGCCTACCCTCTCAGAATGAGAACTATCAGCCATGCCTTCCATCCTCTGCTGACCAACAAAGAGCTGACTGTGGAGTGCAGTAGAGTGCTTAACTGCGGGTGCCCGGGTCTTCTTATCTCCTGTTCAAACACATTTTGGGACTCCACAGAATCACCTTCTGGCTCTGCTGCTAAAATATTGTTGAGTCATATTAACTCAGATTAAGCCCTGGTGTAAGGTAGATTTGTTATTCCTTTTTTAGAGATGCAAAACTTGAGATGCAAACTTGGTAAGCAATGTACTTAGAATTATCACATAATTAAATAGGATAGGAATAACTCACCAAATCTACACCTACCATATATTTAATTTTGCCCCCTTACTATTTAACAGGTGTATTGTCAGTCCTATTTGTAATGTCTAGGTTAGTGATATGATCCCATTGTAATTCAATCATCCTGAAGGGGTTGTTGAACTCTAATAAATTTGCTAAACTTGAAGAACAAGTTATTCTTTTTAAGCCATTGTAGGTACAGGACAAGGCATATGGGAAAAATAATATAAAACAGAATACCTAATTTATTGAACTCTTATTGTTTGTTAAGAGTGTCAATATTTCCTGCCTTGTTTAATCCTCATATGAACCCAGTTTCCTAAAATTATAATATTTTTTTACAAATGAGGAAATTGGGATTGAGCTTCAGTACTTTACTTCAGCTCAATTTATAAACAAGGAAATTTAAATTTGAACCAATGTAAGTCTGAATGTAAAACCTATACTAAAAATAAGTGACTTTTGGTTTGTTCTGATTAGTGGTTCAGTGAATCATATTTGAAAACCTATTACATGCCTGGCCCTGTAGAAAGCAATGGTTGAGAAGCAAAGATACTACCAAAGATGAAACAGACTTTCCACTTCTTGGTAGACCTTGAGCAAGTGATTCAACCTCTTCAAACTTAGTTTCTTCATCTCACAGAGGAGAATAACAGTATCTATCTTGCAGAGTTATTGTGAGGATTAGAACTGATTTATCCTGGCACATGTTGGAATTTTCCTACAGATTATAATTACAGGGTTTATTGTTAGTAAGAGTAAAACAGTGCCCATATAATTGAGGAAAGCATTATTAAGAAATATCTTAAGATACATACAAGTGCAAAGAGATATGTAATTAAGTTCCAGTGTGATCCTAACTGAGGGAAAATCTGGAAAGGATTAATAAAAGGAGTGGCATTTCAAAGATTGGTTGGTAGGTAGAATTTACTTGTTTCTGTGAGAGAGAAGACCATTCCAAATATAATGAGCACATTAAAGAAAGCATGAAATATTGTCAAGGTATGCAAAGTATTTATTTGTCTTACATGAGGAGATTATAAAGGAAGTTAAAATTATTAAGATCAGAAAGATGAATTAAATAGATTGTGAATAAAAGCAGACATGGCTCATTAGGCAGTGAAGCCATTTCTAGTACTGAAGTTTTCTTTTTTCTAGAAATCATTGGAATTATTAAAATTTTAAATGTAGTTTTTTGAAAATGTCAGTGTATTCATGCTGGTTGCTTTTATAAAACACAGTGTTTATTATTTGCTAATATTTTCAAAAATTCTTTTAATTATTAGTAAACTATATTGGTCTGGAACTCTTAGGCAAACATTACAAAGTGGGTGAGCTGAATTTAATTCTTTTTTAAAAAAATAGCAATATAACTGACATATAATCCACACACCATAAAATCCATTTTCTAAAGTATAAAACTCAGTGATTTTGTTGCAGAAAAACCAATATCAAATCAAATGAAAGACTCTTTGCACCAAGGAATCTAGAAGGCAACTATTTATTATGCTAGCAGGCTAGGGGGACCAAGTCCAAACCACTAGCAAAGAGCCAGGTTTTGAGACCAGTTTAAATATGGTTTACAAGCAGCAAGTACAGGCATTACATAATTGGTTGCATGGCTTGAATTAAGGCGTATATTGTTAGGAAAACTAATTCTAAATATATTTGCTTAAAAGAAATTATTTAACATAACATAGGAACATCCTGGGGATGAAGGGAGGGGGTTGAACTGGAGCAAGCAGGCTTAAAAAGTATTTTTGATTAGGTTACTTCACCCAGAAGTCCTTGAAGTCAGTTAGAAGCAGTATATTTTCTGAATTAAGGGAAATATAAGCTGAGAATAGTCAAATTGACACAGCACATTATCAGGAAAAAAGGGAGCTGAACCCAAATAGTCAAGACTGACTAAATTCAGCGGAGTGTTTACGTGGCAGGCAGCAGGAGCATATGCAGAGGCTACTATTTGATTTGCAAATAACTGTGCCTTTACTAATATAATTTTGCCCTTAAACTATAACTGTGCCACAACAACTTAGTAAATTTAAGAAGTTGTACAGTCATCATTACTGTTCTAAAATATTTTCATCACTACCTAAAGAAGTCTCATATTCATTAGTCGGTACTGCTCACATCCCTCTCACCAGTACCTGGGTTACTATTATTAATCTATTTTATGTACCTTTGTCTATACTGGACATTTCATGTCAATGAAATCATGCAACATGTGGTCTTTGTTACTTGCTTCTTTTATTTAACATTATCTTTTCAAGGTTCATCTGTGTTGTAGCATGCCTTGTCATTCCATTCTTTTTTTATGCTGAATAATACTCCACTGCATGGATGTATATACTACGTATTGTTTATGCATACACTGAGTGATACACATTTGAGTTGTTTATACTTTTTGACTTGTGAATAATGCTACAACAAACATTTGTGTGCAGATTTTTATACAGACATCATTTTGGATTAACTTGGGTCTATAACTAGAAGTAGAATTACTGTTCCATATGGTATCTCTATATTTAATTTTTTGAGGCACTGCCAAATTGTCCACAGTTGTTATATCAATTTTGAATACCTACCAGTAATGTATTCCAATTTCTCTGACTCTAATTGACATTTAAATATTATTCATTTTTTATTATAGCTCAATTTTCTGATGTAGGTTTTGATTTGTATTTCTCTAGTGGCTAATGATGTTGAGCATCTTTTCACATGCTTACCAATAATGTGTATGTTTTCTTTGAAAAAATTCCTATTTAAAACTTTTTCCCTTTTACAAAACACAATAGTTGTGCCATGTTGTAATAGTTCCATATATAGTCTTAGTAAGAGAACCTTATTAAAGCAAATGATTTGCAAATATTTTTTTCTATCTGTGAGTTGTCTTTCAACTTTTTGATGTTTCATTTGAAGTACAAATTTTGATTGTCTTTTTATTTTCATTTGGTTGTTTGTGGTTTTGATGTGTTATCTAAGAAGATTTTGCTTGCCCCAGGGTCATGAAAGTTCATACTTAAGACTTTCTTCTAAGACTTTTATAATTTTACCTTTTTAATTTAGGGATTTAATCCATTTTGAGTTAATTTTTTATATTATTTGAGTTAAGAATCCAAATTTATTCTTGCATATGTGATCCCAGCTGTCTCCAAACCATTTGTGAAAAAATTATTTTTTCTCCAGTGAATTATTTTGGCATCATTGTTGAAAATTAATTGATTACAAATGTAAAAGTTTATTCCTGGGATCTCAATTATACTTCATTTCATCCAGGTTTCTAATATGCTAGCACCACACTTTATTATTGAAGTAAGTTTTGGAATTGAGAAGTTTGTGTCTTTCAACTTTGCTCATCTTTTCCCAGACTGTTTTGATTAATCTGAGCCTCTTGCATTTCCATATAAATTTTAGGATCAACTTGTCAATTTCTGGGAGAAAAGAATCAGTTGGGATTTGTTAAGTGTTATCTTGAATCTCTAAATCAGTATGGGAAGTATTTAACAATATTAAGTCCTCCAGTCCATAAACATGAATCATTCCATATTTACATTTTTAATTTCTTTCAGTAACATTTTTAACTTTAGTGATAAGCCTTATACACCTCTAGTTACATTTAAAACTATGGAAAATCTTCATAAATATAAATTTATTTTAAATTTTATTTTGGATATTTCCTTATGAGTGTATAGAAATATAATTCACTTTATGTGTCAGTTTTATATCATATAACCATGTTGAACTTATCAGTTGCAATAGTTGTGTGTGTATTTATGTGAATTTCTTAGAATTTCCTGTATACTAGATCATGTCACTTGTAGCTAGAAATTTTGCTTCTTCCTTTTCAATCTGGATGATGCCTTTTATTTATGTTTTTTGCCTAATTGCCTTTGCTAAAACCTCAAGCCCAGTGTTGAATAGGAGAGATGTTAGACATTCTGTGTTGTTCCTGACATTAAGGGAACACTTTCACTGTAAGTTAATATTATCTTTCAGGTCATTTACAGAGAGCCTTTGTTTTACAGATTGATTTTTTGAGCCCTTTAATTTTTTAAACATTAAACTGACATGCAAAAATTAGAACATTTCACAGAAAAATCTGAAGTTCTGGCTTTTCTTGAAAAAACTAACAAACAAACAAACAAACAAAAGGTCTAGCAATGACCACAGTTGTCTCAGAATTGAAAATGGGAGCAACTATTGCCTTGTTTTAAGTAAATGCTAGATTCTCTTCTTCAGTCTGCAGCACTTTCAATAATATCTACTATACTGAGACTGAGCACAAGTTGTCTGCATTTTCACTCACTATTCCTTCTCTCATGCTATAGAAATATGCATCTTTACTAAGTATTTTTTTTAAAAAATAGAGGATAACCCAAGAAGTAAGTGTGTGTGTGTGTGTGTGTGTGTGTGTGTGTGTGTGGTTATTCTAATGAGTAAATTGTAGTCTCGTGTTACTTTTCTTCTGGATCCTGTCAGATATTTGAATTTGGAGTTGGGTTATTGCTTTAAGAGGATATTCTGGAAATTAACCTAAATTCAAATTAGCCTGGTGATAATTCTGGACTTCTACAAATTGTGTCATCCATGCATTATTTTTAAAATTCTATATGTAAACAAACTTTCACAAATTTGTTTAATGTGCAAATCCAATTGATGGTCAATTAGCTATTATGTCTCTCACTGCTCTCTTCCATGTTCACCTTTAAAAATTACTATACTCAATATAGTTGAGCAGAATTACCTTCATAAAATAAGACAAAGTGAAATTCACTTGGATGTAGGGATTTCTGATAAGGGAATATTGATGGAGAGTTTTGATGTAGTAATCTTGTTGTATACTACTTGAATAATCTCTGTATGTATTGTGAAACATTTTTACAAAGGAAATTGTCCTATTTTTATATCTCTAAAATCTAACACATGGTATGTTAAGGAAGTATGAATTTAGTGAATATCATCTGTTAGTGACATGTACATGAGAAGTTCTTATGTGTGTAAAAATTCCAATCGAATGTAATACTGCTATATTTTGTTGATGCACTCAAAATAATATTCACCTTTTATGACATTATGCTGTTCATATGATTTGTAAGTGATTGCATGCAGCAAACAATATTTTATGACATTTAAAAAGAAAATGAATTTTTTCTCTGTGAGTAAAGATTAGGGCTATTGCTTTTAAGTATTTTAGGGTGTTAGTGAACATAATACTTTAAAAAATTGTCCTATTTGATATTGCAGAGAAAAATAACAGCCAGAGCTATTTGTAGAATCTGTAATATCATTGCCAACCCATTGCCTATGGATTTTGGAGCTGTGGGAAAGTCTGGATTAGATAGTGTTTATTTATTTCCTGGAAGTATTATAACCTGATTACAATAGTTGCCTTTATAACATCTTCAACAGCATACAAATGACTTTGACATTTGCCTTACATCATGGAGTACACATACTTTGGCTGAAAGAAGTAAATTGTGTTGGATAATCTTAATCTATTCAAAACAACAATAGATACGAAAACAAGTTACATAATTCTGCTCCCAAATTTAGCCAATCTTTTTCTGAGGAATACATAGGGAGATAGAAAGGAAATGAATTTAAAAACAGTTTTCTTCATGATAATTTCAGTGTTGCACACTACTTATTTTTGAAGGGTCTTGCTTAAACATAAAGAGAGGATTAAAAGTCAGCTGTTAGGAAGGAGTGTCTGTGGCTGTATATTTGGTAAGGTGGTGTGTGTAAGACAGCACTAGTAATAGACGTTTGCGTTTAGAAGTCTTTCTCACTCTGCTATCATTTTTATGGAGTCAAAAGAAGTTCTTGTTCATTGTAAGTTAATTTACTTTTATACTGATGTACTTATTGTGAATGAGACACTACTGGTGGCTTAAAGTATTTTCTCACAAATATTGAAATTTGGAGTTATCATATATTGTTTGCCTTGCTTGTTATCAGTAGTACCCAAGTAATCCCTACATTATGAGTATGAAATCAAGGATTGCTATGCTGACAGATGGGCTGCAACATTGGAGGTAGGAATTTGGAATTTTACTTGGAAACTGTATGTGTATTTCTCCTACCAGAGAATCTATCATGTAGTTTGTGAGATATGGAAAGATGATTCAAGCTTTTGTTATGTGTTTAATCCTCTAAGTGTTGAGTTTACAATTGCAATTAAGATTGTCATTTTGATGTGGCTTAATTAACTAAAAGATTGAAAATATCTAAATGTTATTTACAGAATTTGATTTGCCTACATAGAAACTCAGGAAAAGTTTTTTTTTTTAACTACTTATCTTAAATGGTGTTACCTATGAGATTTGAAATGAAATAGCCGCAAATAATAGTTTTCCTCCCACTAAAATAAGTCAGTAGCTTGAAAATGATGGCTATTTATTATATATAATTATATGTTTATTTATTTCCAAGAATGATAGTAAGTTTAAATGCTACATATAACCAAACATATATAATAAAAATTTCCATGTCTAATATCATTTGGTAGGTTTAGGAGAGAAGTATGATCATTTTACATGAAGAAAGAGAATGAGAGCCGTTAAAATCTACTAGCTTGTCAGAGATAGTTAGGACATACAGTATAGCCATATATATCTATTTATAGGCTTGTCAACTTGACTGAGAACTGATGTTCTTAACTGTTGTTAAGTGGCATCCTGTGAATGGTCACACAATACTTTGTAATATTGCCAGTCCATGTCAACTAAAGACTTTTCACATCATGTGAAAATTTTTCTTCAGTTTCTGTGTGAATTGTTTGGAATTGTCATTGAACCTATCTCAGAGTAAGAGGAAAATGATAATATTTTCCACATTGATTTTTCTATCTGTACAGAAGCTCAGTAGAGTGTCATAACTAATCTACGTTCCAGGAAAATGCGTTACATGGAAAGAATGTGTCAGAACAGCTGTGTGTGGCAGCTGATGGTAGAGAATAAAAAGACATAAGCCTGGAAGTTCATGGTCATCCTCTTTCTGTATACATTCCTTCTATAATTATCAAAATGAGGAAAATATATATATATATATATATATATATATATATATATATATATATATATATATATATATATTGCACTTAACAAAGAATCAGAAGCCATCAAAGCACTATTATTCAAGTTCTGTCACACAATCACAGAAGATACCTCTGTTTGGGCCTTGGTTCACAGTCATTAAAAAGCTGATAATCAAAGTTGAATGAACTAACTCTCACAAAGTAAGGGAAATGTATTTTTGTAGCCCAGGCTGGTCTTGAACTCACAATGATTCTCCTGCCTCAGCCTCCCAAGTCCTGGAATTACAGGAGTATGCCACTATACCCAGCTTGACATTGAGAGTTTAAATAGCAGCTCTACCATTTACATGACCTTCGTTTAGTTTCTCTCTGATTTACATTCATCATCTACACATAGTGGTAATAATGATAACTTTCTCATGGATTTTTTTTCCTGAGAATTAAGTAAGTTAAATATACTGAGAATATTGCTTGATATATAGTGATTCTCTCATGCATTATCATTTCCTTATATATTTAGTGACAGTGGGAAGAATTTATAGTATGTTCAGTGAATCTTAGTCCTGTTGTCTCCTTGTTCTGTCTTCCAGGGTCAGAAAGACAAGTAGAGTATTAACCTCCTTGTCATTATATTATTTGCTTAATTTTGGTAATAAAATTGGTCTTCACCTTTTTATAATAGTTCTTTTAATCTTTAAGCTAAAAACTTATTTCCCAAGGACTTATATTTAAAATACTATAAAGGGTTTCCTACTTACAGTAAGAAATAACATCAACGCTCAGAAGATAAGAACATTTATTTTCATATGGTTTACAAGAGACAGCTAGGTTTATTAAGACAGAAGGAATGAATAGTGTTTTATCATTATCCTGAAATAATGTCTGCTCTTTCCTAAAATTAAAATACTTCTTACGGGGTGACAGTGAATAAGTATTGGATTTGAGAGTTAGAAAATCTGGGTTCAGGTCTCGTTTGACATTGTTACCAGTTGTGTGACCTTGCGTGGGAAGGTCCTCCTGTGCTCTTTTTATATCTGTATATGAAATAGATATATAGTGACTGCTGCAGTTATTTTAAGATATTTGGTGTTGATCAAAAATACTTTATATTTTCAAGGTTCAAATTCAAATAATAGTCAGTGGAACCTTCCTTGACCTTTCCAGCTAGATTATAACTCTTTTCCTTTATATTTCTATAATAGTTTGAATCTCTACAATATTCTAGTTTTTAAATCACTTAGACCAAATGTTCCACTGGATTATAAGTTCTCTGTGGGTATATATTTATTTTTGCTTTCTACATACTGTTTGGAATAGTTCCTTAAGTATGTGCTTTATAAATACTCATTGGATTGAAATAAATTGAATTTCTGTAATGATGCTTTATAAACTAAATTGTGTACTAATAGAAAATATTATCATTAATATCTAATATACCTCCCACTTATCCTTCTCACAGGCTTTATTTTCTAACTTGTTCTATACTATATTTAATCAGCTTTATTTCTGCATCTCCAGATGTCTTATAACAGTCAACCAACAGCACTATTAAATTCCTTATTAACTTCTCGAGTGCCAGTTGTACTGTCCTAACTGGTGTCCAAATCAAATCATCATGGTGTCTGCTTTACAAGAGAACAGTAAAAAATTATTAACAAATGTCTTCATGCAAATTATGTTGTCTTTATTACTGTTCAAATTGATTTAAATAAGCAGATCAGGGACTTCTAGACTTGCAGTGTAAGGAATAGAGATATAATACTAAAGAATCACTAAGAACTATTGAAAAGAATAAAACCATACCAATTCAATATGTCACAACTTTTGTCGGGAATTATGACTAAAAAAAGCAATTTTAGATTTGTATGTTTGGTTTAAGTCCACTGAGCAATAAACATTTACATTGTTTCTCATTAGTTGGGAAGTCTGTTTATTGAACTTTTTACAAGTTTTGACACAGTCTCTGACATATTGCCTGCCTGCCAATCTTCCACAAGGTTATGAACTAGTCTTCTATAATACTTTGATTAGTTGGTCAGATTTAAGGATCTTTTGATCCAGTATCATTACAACTAGAAAAGAAAGACCATACTGGTGAATGTAAAGAAATATTCCAAGAAACAAAAAATAAAAGAGGAGGAGAATAAAAAAGAAGATGGAATAAAAGGACAAGAAAAGAAATGAAAAGGGGAAAATGAAAAAGAAGTGAAAGGAGGAAATGAACATTTATATTTGTTACACAGGCAGTAAACTGTAATATCTGTGATATATGAAATTGAAGTGTTTATATATGATTGAATGAGATTTTGTTAGTTCAACAAGGTTACAATTTCCTTGAAAGTTCTTAAAAACTCTCTGTAAAAATTTTTGGTTTGATAATTTTTGTTCATATCTCTGTGTATGTATGCATACACAGAGGAAAGGTAATAAACGGTGATTAACAATTAACAGTTATTAGGAGTTTACTCATACACATTCTAAATATTTCACAATTATTTCAACAACTTTGAAATATAGCATATTATTATTTACATTTCATAGAAAAAGAAGCAGATGTACTGAGTAATTGGAAAGAGATTCTCAGAATTAGTAATATCTGAAGCTGTGACATGTCCCCAGAGAATCCCTTTCAGACAGATTTCTGTTTATCTGATCCTCCTGGTTTTGGCAAAAACTTTTGATTGCAATTTCCAATCAGAATATACTACAATCTAGCCTTTTCTAAGACTCCTTGGAGATATTTAATAATTTGGAATGTATAAATCTAACCACAGAAACAACTCTCATGGAGCATGAAAAATGATCCATTACAGAGTTCAGTATAATTATATATACTAAATAATATGTATTGGATTTTGTCATTTAGTGTTCAGTTCTTTGTCACTAAAAAAATTGTTATAAATTTTTAATCATGGATGGCCTAGAAAAATGGCATTGTATTTGTCTTGGGTGGGTTTCAATTTGCTTGTTCTTTTGTTCATCTTCTATACCTATAGTGCATTGAATCCCTCAATGATCTGTAGTGAATCAAAGGCCTTCTTGCTCTTTGCATCGAGGATTCTGTAAAAATAACAACAATGTTTAGCATCTGTAATTTAAATTCAGATTTTCGTATTTACTTGGAAAAAATTTAAAGCCATTAAGACATTAAAAAAAATATCGTGACATTTCAGCCCCAAATCCTTTGATATTTGTCTGCTAAGAAAAAGATCCTGAAAGTACCTCAATACATTTATCACATTTTCTGCTTCTTTCTTATTATAGAGATATGATTAGTACTTATAGTTTGCTTTTATTGAGAAATGTTTTAAATTTGCTCGGACTATCAGTAACAAAAGATTCTTCGTAGTAAGAATGAGTTTTTTAAATTTTTTAATTTTAAAGACAAAACAAAAAAGAATAAAACTGATACAGAATTTTAAAAAAAATAGAAAATCAACACTAGTTAATATATGGCATATTGTTATTCTAAAAGTATTTTTATATACTGAGTATTACTCAGCTATAAAGAAGAATAACTGTGAGGCTTTTATAGGTAAACAGATGCAACTAGAGACCATACTCATAAGTGAAATAAATCAGACTTGCATGTGTAAATGTTGTATTGTGTCCCTAGTGTAAATAAACAAACAAAAACCCTAAAAGTATAATACGATCCAAAAAGAATGAGATTTTTGAGTGGCTTGCTAAATTTATTCCATTCTTCTCCCTGCTCCTCTGTACACTTCAACGCTCCTCTTCTGGCCTCCCCTCATTCTCCCCACCACTCCCGTCTCCCATCTCCTTGTTGCATCACCTTCTCCATCCTTCCCCTTGCCCCTCTTCTCTCTCTCTGCTGTGCTGGGAATCGAACCTGGGACCTCATGGCATATGTCAAACCACCCATGTATCCGAGGGATTTATCTTGATCATGATGGATAATTTTTTTTTAGCTTGCTGGTATTTTGTTGAAGATATTTTCTTCTTCTTTTAATTTTTTATTTAAAGAGAAGAAGAAAGGAAAAAAAACAAAACAGAAAGAGGGTAGCAACAATACAGAATTCTGAAAGGGAAAGAAAAAAAAAGAAAAAAAAAGAACAACAACCACAACAAAAAAACAAAAACAAAAACAAAAATACTAAGAAATCACCACTTGATAAGTTACATACTGTCATCATTGGAAATAGTTGTTCAAGTTACAAAGTTAAAATATACAAAGTACACATTCAAACAATGAGCCTATTAATGGTTCTGCTCAACATTCTAACAAAAACAGTAATATGGACATTTATCTTACACACTTAAACACACATGCAGTTATATCCTTTAGAGCACTTTCTTTTCCTCTCTTTTTTACAGTAGCAATTACACATTTTGGGTTTTATTATTCCTACAGTTCTTATTACTTTTTACACTAGAGATACAATGTGATATTTATAAATATGATTCTTATTTATTTCACTAATGAGGATAGTCTCAAGTTGTCTCCATTTCCCTATGAAGGCCTCAAGATCATCCTTTGTTATAGCTGAGTAATATTCCATTGTGTAAAAATACCACATCTTTTTCATCCACTGTGCAGTTGATGGGCATCTTGGTTGTTTCCAAGATTTAGCTATTACAAATTGTGCTGCTATGAACATGGGTGCACGTGTATCACTGTGATATGAACTTTTCAGTTTCTCTGGGAAAATACGCAGGAGGGGAATAGCTGGGTTGAATGGAACTTCCCCTCCTAGTCTTCTGAGAATTCTCTATACTGATTTCCATAGCAGTCTATACTCCCACCAACAGTGGAGCAGTGTTCCTTTTTCCCCACAACCTCGCCAACAGTTTTATCAGTTGATTTCTTGATGGCAGCTATTCTTTCCGGTGTGAGATGATATCTCAGTGTTGTTTTAATTTTCATTTCTCGAATGACCAGTGATGGTGAACATTTGTTCATGTATTTGTTTGCCATTTGTATATCTTCATCTGAGAACTGTGTGTTCATCTCAGCTCATCTCACCCTCTCATTTTTGGAGAAGGTCTTTGAATTTGGGGGAGTTGATGTTTTTCAATTCTTTATATATTCTTGATATAAGTCCTTTGTCTGAGGGGTTGCTGGTTAAAATTCTTTGCCATTCTGTGGGTTTTCTTTTCACTCTGATGATGATTTCTTTTGAAGTGCAGAAGCTTTTCAATAATATGAGATCCCAGTTGTTGATTCTCTGAAGTGTTTCCCATGCAATTTGTGTTTCGTTCATGCATTCTCTGCCTACCCCTGTCTCCAAGATTTCTACCTACCTTATCTTCTAGTAGATTTAGTGTTTCTGTTTTAATGTTTAGGTCTTTGACCCATTTAGAATTTAGTTTTGTGCATGGTGATAGGCATGGATCTAGTTTCAGTCTTCTGCATGTGGAGAGCCAATTTTTCCAACACCATTTTTTAAAGAGGCTATCCTTCCTCCAGTGAACATGTTTAGCCCCTTTGTCAGATACCGGGTGGCTGAGTGCCTTTGTACCTATATTTGTATCTTCTAACCTCTTCCATTGATCCTCATGTCTATTTCTTTGCCAGTATCATGTTGATTTTATCACTGTGGCTTTGTAGTACAGTTTCAACTCAGGAAATGAGATGCCTCCTGCCTTGCCTTTATTGCCCAGAACTGCCTTTGTTATTCTAGGTTTCTTCTGTTTCCAAATGAATTTTAAGAGTGTTTTCTCTAGATCTGTGGGGTATGTCAATGGTATTTAGATTGGGATTGCATTAAATCTGTATAAAAGTTTTGGGAGTATGGCCATTTTCACAATGTTGGTTCTTACTAGCCAAGAGCATGGAACATCTTTCCATTTTCTAATATCCTCTTGTTGAAGATATTTTCATCTTTCTGCATAAGGGACATTAGCCTGGAGATTTTTTTGGTTTCATTTTGTATGTTTGTGGAACATACAAAGTACATTCATTGTAGGATATTGGTACATAGACTTATCACATCTTTTTCTCCCTCTTCTCTGTTCCTTGTTTGGATTTAGTATCAGAGTCTTTGTGGTATCACAGAAATATTTGGAAGAATTCCCTTTCTTTTATTTTTCAGACTAATTTAAAAAGAATTGGTGTTAGTTTTTTTTTTTAATATCTGATAGTGAAGTCATCTGGTCCAGAGGGGGGTTTTTTTCATAAATTTACTTTGACAGAAGAGTTTTTGTTACTGATTTTATCTTGTTGCTCAGTACTGATCTGTTCAGGTTTTCTATTTCTGTATGACTCAGTCTTTGCAGTCTGTGTACATGCAGAAATTTCACTTCTTCTAGATTATCAAATACTTATGCATAAAGTTGTCTGTAATAATATTTAATGATCTTTTGTATTTCTGTGGTGTCAATTTTAATGTTTTCCCTGTCATCTCTGCTTTTATATATTTGAATGTTCTCTTAGTTCATCTAAGAAACTGTCATTTTTAGTTTTTTGCACTCAACACGTTGTTTGTTTTATTGAATTATTTATAATTTTTTTACTATTTTATTTATGCTCTGGTCTTTATGATTGCTTTTATACTAATTTGAACTTAATTTGTCCTTATTTTTCTAGTTTCTTTAGGTATAACTATATATTGTTTATTTGAGATATTTCTGCTTTTTGTTGTAGGCATTCATTGCTATAAGCTTTGCTCTTAGTGCTTTTGATATATGTCTTGAGTTTGGTGTGTTTTATTTCTGCTTTCATTTGTTTCAAGAAATTTTTATATTTCTTTATGAATTTTTTCTTGTTTACTCAAGATTAATATTTTTAATTTTCATACATTTGATTTGCAAAAATCATCTTGTTATTGATTTCCAGTTTTATAGTATGGTGCCTGGAAAAGATATTTCATATGACTTAAATTTTAAAAAATTTATTGAGACTTGTTTTGTTGACTACTATATAATCTATCCTAGAAAATGTTCTATGTACTGTTGAGGAACATGTATATTCTGATGCTGTTGGATGAAACATTTTTTACATGTCTTAGGTCCAGTTGGTCTAATTTAACTCTGATGTTTCTTTGTTGAATCTGTCTTGCTAAAAGTGGAGTATTACAACCCTCAAAAATATATATATGCTGGTTATTCCTTCTTGCTGAATTGGCCCTTTTGTCATTATGCAGTGATTTTTCTTGTTTTTTTCCTTTGTTACTTTTGATTTGCAGTATATTTTGTCTGATTGAAGTATGGCTACTTTGCTTCCTTTCAGATTCCATTTGAATGTAATATCATATGTTGTTCCTTTACTTTCAGTCCATGCATGCTCTTAGAGGTGAAGAAAATTCCTTGCAGGAATTACAGAGTAGAATTTTTCAATTAGATAATGTAATTAATTTATATTTAAGACAATTATAGGTTAAGTCTCACTATTGGCATTTTGTTGCTTGTTTTCTAGTTTTATTGTAATTTCTTTCTCTCTTTTAGTTTTCTTTGCAGTTAAGTGTTTTTCTGTGTATTTTGATTCCTTGTGTATACTTGTGATACTTGTGTATTTTGATTCCTTGCTTATTATTGCTGACGTATCTATTACAGAATTTTGCTTTGTAGTTGCTATGAGATTTATAAATCTGTTCACTATAATAAATTATTTTCAAATGCAATCAACAACATTGCTGGAAGATAGATCATAAAGATAGGAAAAGAAACAAAAAAGATTAAAATTACAAATAAAAGCTTATATATATGTACTGTATTCTTTTCTATATTTTTATTTTTTTTGATGTTCCATTTTTCATCATTCTATATTGCCTATCTTTTAACATATTAAAGTGGTTCTTACTATTTTAGTTGTTCTGTGTCTTGGTTACTTTTCTCCTTGCTGAGACCAAATGTTTGACACCCAAAGTTAAAGAGGGAAAAGTTAATTTAGCTCACAGTTTGTAGAAGTTTCAGTTCATTATTGGCTGGCTCCAAGGCAGAGTAGCACATGGCAGAGGGACAACAGTTCCCTCTGTTGCAGTGGAAGGCAACAAAAGCAATAAGACAGAATGAGACAAGCCTGTTTTTGTTCACTACAGTGTATCCAAGCTACTGGGATTAGGGCAGTGCCCATCCAAATAGTGGACTGATCCAGCAGTCATCCACCCTTAATCCCAGCATTGCACTAGGAATCAATAACATGCTAGATTCAGGCATGTCTGCAAAAATCCTATGACCACATGAGACTTTGGGGGCACATATAGACACAAAGCAAAACATTCTGTTTTTTAGTCTTTGTGCTAATGTGTGAATTTGCATACTATGTTTATAATATTAGATCTCTCTGAATTTGATTGCATAGTTACTTTTGCTAGTGAATTTTATACTTTCCTGTATTTTCTTCATAATCATTAAAATATCTTTCTTTTAGTCAGAGTATACCTTTTAGCATTTCTCACAGGACATGTGTGGTGGTAATTTGTTTTTACTTATTTTGGAAAATCTTTATCCCTCCTTCATTTGTATGATAGTTTTTCTGAGTGAATATTCTTGGTTGCTGTTTTATTTGTTTTCTTCTTCTTCAGTACTGTGAAAATCTTATGCCATCCATTCCTGGCCTATAACATTTCTTCTAAGAAATTTTCTCCCTAGTGAACTGGGGCAACTTTATTGTTTTCTTTTTGCTAATGCTTGGAAAATCTTCTCTTTATCTTTAAAACTTTCACTGCTTAATCATATATCTTGGGGTAGATTTTGTTGGGTTGAATTGGCTGGTGACCTTTGGCTTTTCTGGACCTGGATGATTGTATTTTTCTCTAGGTTTTGGAAGTTTCCATTTTGAATGACCTTTTGCTTCTTTGACATTCTCCAGTCCCTCATGAACCTCAGGAACTTGAACATTTGCTCTTTTAAATTTGTCCCAGTGTTCTGTTCTGAACATTTTAAGATTCTTCATTCTTTTTATCTCTTCCTATGATATTTTCAAATAGCCTATCTTAGAGTTCACTAATTATTTTTTGTCTGCTCTTTTGTGCTGTTGATACCTTCTGTTGTATTTTAAATTATGCTTAGTATGCTTTTTCACCACAAGGGTTTCTGTTTAATTTTAAAAAATTACTTCCATCTCTTTTTCACATTACTCTGTTAGGATTACTCTGTGTTTTCTTGAAGTTCATTGAGTTTCCTTAAATTGTTTTGAATTATCATTCTGAGGTTGCTATCTATTTGATTTCTGTCATCTTATTTTATCTGCTAGGAGAAGTCATTTCTGGAAAGTGCTTGATGCTTGTTGGCATAGCACATCAAATGCTCACTGAAGGATTAGGTATTTATTTCAGTATTTTTAATGTGTCTTTTGTTTTTGCTCTTGTCTTTCAAAAATTCTAAGCATTTTGCTAATTTTCTCTGAGCCTGTGGACAGTTCCTCTATTTTCAGCATTAGAAGGTGTCCTAAATCCAGGTTCATTTCAAATCTGGTATTGATTTATCACTAGATTTTTCAATACTACAGGGCACTCAAACCCAGATTTGTGGTAATCATGTTGTTCAGAATGAACTTGGGGAGTTCCTGAAAAATCTGTTTATAAAAGCCTCTACTTAAGGTAGGTCCGGATGCCTGCCACCACACACCATGTCATTTTCTTCATCTAGTCTCTGTCACCTATAGTCATTAAGCTTATTTAGTTTGGTGCATGAATAGCTGTTCAAACTGGTATCTCTGAGGAGAGATGATCACAGGAGTGTTTTACTCAGCTTTGCTTCCAAAAGACTATATTTCTTACTTCATGAATGCTTGATCCAATTTTATTGGAGTGATAATGTGCATTTTTAAAATATTTGGTGCTTTAAGTTGAGCGAAGGTGGGGCTAATATAATTTCATAATTTATAATTTTGTGTCTTTTGTAATAAGACATTTAATTTCTTCATTTTTTTAAGTTTTATTTTGCCTCTAAGATCCTTTCCTTTCCAAGTATTATGTGCCTACCTTCCAGGAGTGGATTTAATTTCTGTTAGATTTCTGCTATCCTTACAATTATGTTCTGGGCTTGATTTTCAACTTTTTCTGCCTTTTGGCCCTAGATGAGATTGTCTTTGCATACTGCTAAGGGATTATTTGACTTTCACATTTTGCCTCAAATTGGTGATTGATCACCCTTAGTCTTCCATTATTTTTTCTAAAGTATCAATCACATTTAGCAGCATCTGTTAAACCTGTTGTTCTTAGAATCATTCCCCCCCTTTTTTTCATTTTTTCCTTTAATGTCTTACTGAATTGAAATATTATACCTGCAAGTACATATCTTCATGCTGTTTTTTTAAAAATCCCAGTTCATGACAGGTAAATATTTTAACAATTATCTGAATACAATGTGCCAAGAATGATTAGTTTTTACGTACCACCAGTCACTGTGTTCTCATTCCCAGACAGTGGGTGTTGCATTCAAAAAATCTCATTTTAGAGTGCCTTTTAGAAGACCATTCCTTGGCCCTCTTTAGGTCAGTGGTCCAGAAAAACATTCCAAAGTGGAGAATTTGCATATAGTAAGTTACTGGGCAGTGTTCTCAGGAGCAGCACCTGTGTGAAAGTGAGGAAGCAGCCGTGGCCAGAGCGATATGTTGAACACAAGTGGTTACCTCAGTTCATTCCCAGGAGCTCTGGGGCTCCAGTTTCTTTTCAGAGTTGCCATAAATTGAGATAATGCCTATTTCACACAAACTACTCTTTATATACTAGATACCTTTGCCAATGGGATATAATTTAAAGTGACTTGATCACCTCTTAGCTGAGCTGTTTCTATGGAATAATGGAGTTATAGTCTTACTATCCTGGAATCTAAGAGTTTGAAGGGCCATGATTATGATTTGAAGATCCCAGTAGTACATGTCAGCCAGTATTATAGGAGGTAAGAAAAAAAATAGGAGAAACTGTTGAAAAGTTAGTGAAATAATCAAAGTGAGAGATAAAGAATTATTCTATAAATGTAGTAGAGATAATTTTTAGGAAAATCATTAATATGTCACTAATAGCTCAAAAAAATAAAAGATACAAGTATAATATATAATTGCTCACATTTGTTGAATGCTTTAATGGGTTATGTTTTAGGTACTTTACAAAAGTATTTTACATATATATGTGCAATTAATTTATGTTAAAAATTCCACAAAGCAGATAACATTTTATATTTTGTGTGAGCAAAGAAATGAAACATACAAATGTTTAGTAACTTTGTCTAATTGACATGAAATATGAGAGAGCTAATATATGAACCTAGGTAAATGTGTAATACTAAGATACTTTTGTGAGATTGTCTCCCAGTAGATACCAACAATAATGCTGTAATGTTTACAATTGACTAGCATTTATCAAGTGTTTCCTATGTGGCAGATACTATTCTAAGTATTTTAAATGAATCACCAAATAATGCAGATATTATTATTGTCTCATTTTACAGATAAGAAAAGTGATATAAAGATAAGTTTAGTAAACTCAGGATTGCCTAGGATCACCACCTCAATAAGTGGTGGCGATTTGCATCCAGACAGTCTTCCTTCAGAGAAGAATGATTGCTAAAACATTTGAGCAATCATTACTGAATGTAAACAGAGAAAAACAATGCAAAACAAGCAACTCTGTTAATAAGCTAAGTTTAAAGAATGCTTCCTTAAAATTTTTTTTAAAAAATCCACCTAAAAATAACATTTTATATCATATCTTATAGAGTTAACACTGAATGTGTTGTTATTAAAGTTAGTAACAAGTATGATAAATTCAAACAATATTCTATTTAATAAAACTTCTGCAGAAGTATACTATAAAATATATAAAAAATTTTGTGATTAAAATAAAATCACGTAAATATGTAACTAAGATGAAGTTCTGAACAAGAAATTCACAAAAATAGTTATTATATGATTGGAAATGTTCAAGAAATGTGTCTCTAACAATGATTTTTGTTTTATGCAGATTATAACAGTTATGATACTATGAATTGATGAGAATGTGATAATACAGTATCATTTCATCTTTGTTATATGTAAATAAATAAATAACAAAAATATTTTAACTCTCTTATCCAACAAATGTTCCTGGAAATTTTGCCTTGATTCCTAAAAATCTGAGATCACAAATATTTATGTATAAGAAAGTTATTTTTGAAGCAGCGAGCAGGGCCTGGATCCACATCAGGGCCCTTACCACATGCTACGGGAAACCCAGCGCACAGGGCAAACTTGGAACACCACTCCCAGGTGATAGACCACGCCCTGTGTGTGAAACCACCCCAAGACATACAAGAGGGAGCAGCAGGCCTAACTGGGCTATGCCCAGTGAAATCCAAGCAGCAAGCGGGGCCCAGAATCCATCCCGGGCCCTGACCATGCCCACCAGGGGAATCCCAGCACACCACGCAAACTTGGAACTTCACTCCCAGGCAAACCTTGGACTATAGCAGATTATTTGTGCTAGCTTGAAGGAAGATTAAGTGACTGTCTCAGTGACAAAGAAGATCTCAACTGGCTCCAGGCAGTGTGGTGAGTATGCCTGTAAAATAGAGGTATACAGTGGGTAAATAGGGCCAGCAGTAAAGCTCCCTCCAACTAACTGTAAGACCTTGGTGAGTCTGACAAGAGTGAGGGTGACCCCTTCCTATGCACAGAAAATATCAGGCAGAGTGAGGAGTGTGCCGAGGACTCCCTCCCCCAACTTGAAGAAAATCAAAAGGACTTATGAGACACACAGGCACACAGTAGGGACACAGTAGGGCCTCAGCTGAGACAAACACTATAGATAGGGAGATTAGATGACCTGGAATAACCTGAAGATAAAGTACTAGCAGGAACTAAAAGTTGACCTACATAAATACTATTAGGGTTGTCAGCCCAGGAAGAATATAGGACTCACCCAACAGGCCCTACAGCAGGAAGTCAGGTGACTGGCCCACCATTCATTGTGGGACCCTGCAATTGGACAAACATCAACCTTACAGTAGGACCCCAAGATACACACTACCAACAGTTGACACTAGTGGGTGTGGGTCTGAAGAGCCAAACACTAACTAGAAAGGGGAAAATGGCAAAATAAAAAAGCAAAATGCAATCTCAAACATCCACCATAAGCAAGTAGAGGAGACATTGAAATAGAGGAGTCCAAAAGTAAAACACCGGAAATCTCTGAAAAGATAGAGAATGAAGTAAAAAAACAACTCTGTGAGGCTATAGAGGAAATCAAATTAGAAGTACTCTCCCATGTAAAGATAGAAATAACAACCTTAGTAAGGAGATGCTGAGTGCAACTAAAGAAAAAATAGAGAAAAAAGTACAGAGCATGGGAAACTGAAACCTTGAATGAACAATATAGAAAACAAGCAGAATTCATAAAGCAAACTGAAAGAGACATCCAAGAAACAAAAAATTTTATTCAAAGCATGCAAAACTGGTTAAATGAAGCTGAGCATAGGATTTTGGACCTTGAAGACAGGATCTCAATTAGTGATCATGAAAGGATAGAACTTTTAAAAGTAAAAAGCAGCATGAAATGACAATCCAGAAGCTTCAAGATGATGCCAAGAGCAACAATATAAGATTAAGAGGCATTAATGAAGACGCTGGCATCAATACAAATGACATAACTAAAATAATAGGAAATATTAATAGGAAATAATAATCACAAAAATAATAGGAAAAAAATTTCCCAAACATGGGGAAAGATCTGATATGCAGGTAAATGAGGCATATAGAACACCAAACAGTCACAACCAGCATACATCTACACCAACACACATAATAATTAAGATCTCATGCATGCAACATAAAAGCAGAATATTAAAAGCTGTTAGACAAAAGACACAATTCACCTATCAAGGAAAGCCCATTTGAATCACAGCAGACTTTTCAGCACAAACCCTCAAGTCAAGATGTGCTTGGAGTGAGATATTTCAAGCCCTGAAAGAAACAACTTTCAACCTAGACTGATGTACCCAGCAAAACGTTCATTCAAATTTAATGGAGAAACAAGATACTTCCATGACAAAGAACAACTGAAGAAATTCACATTCACCAAACCAACCCTAGAAAGAGTATTGAAACTCATCCTAGACAGAGATAAAAATGACCACAATCCCCAGAACAAGAGAAAGAAACCACCAGGTAGGACAAGCAATTCAATAAGGGCGAAAAGTGGAAAGCAAACAATTGGAACATAACATGGCAAAGTCAAACTCGTACATATCAGTGATATCCATAAATGTAAATGGCCTGAGTTCAACTATCAAAAGAAATATATTGACAGAATGGATCAAGAAACATGATCCCACAATATTCTGTATACTAGAAACACATCTGACCCAAAAGGAAACTCATAGATTAAAAGTCAAAGAATGGAAAACAGTATTCCATGCAACAAGAACCCAGAAAAAAGCAGAGGTAACTATTCTATTTGCAGACAATATGAACTTCAAACCTAAAATGATTAAAACAGACAAAGAAGGTCACTACATACTTGTAAGTGGAAAAATTCAAGAGGAAGAACTAACAATTATAAATATACATGCACCAAACACAGGAGCACCCAACTATATAAGACAGATACTAATAGATGTGAAAAACCAAATAGACAAGAACACAGTTATTACAGGTGACCTTAACAGCCCATTGTCACAAAGAGATAGATCAACTAGACAAAAAGTCAGCAAAGAAATAATAGAACTGAATCATACCTGCAAACAATTGGACTTAGTAGATGTTAACAGAGTGTTCCACCCAACCATATCAGAATACATATTCTTCTTAGCTTTCCATGGGAAATTCTCCAAAATAGACCATATATTATCCCATAAAACACTCGTAAGAAAATGTAAAAGTATTGAAATCATTCCATGCATAATATCTGACCATAGCACACTGAAATCAGAAATTAATGGCAAAATAAACTGCAAACCCTGCTTAAATACAGGACATTAAATAACTTCCTTCTGAATAACCAGTGGGCTATAGATAAAATTAAAGAAGAAATAAAGCAATACCTACAATTCAATGATAGTGCAGAAACAACATACTGTAATCTGTGGGATGCAATGAAAGCGGTCTTAAGAGCCAAATATATAGCAATAAATAGTCATATCAAGAAAACAGAATGAGCACAGAAAAGCAACCTAATGCTTCAACTCAAGCTTCTACAAAAAGAAGAGCAAGTTAAACCCAAAGCTCATAGAACAGAGGAAATAGTAAAGATTAGAGCAGAAATCAATGCAATCAAAACTAAAAAAAAATACAAAGAATTAATCAAAGAGCTGGTTTTTTGAGAGAATAAATAACATTGACAAACCTCTAGCTAACCTTATAAAGCAAAAGTGTGAAAAAACCCAAATTCATTCAATGAGGACTGAAGAGAGGGAAATTACTACAGATCCCATGGAAATGCAAAAGATCATGAATACCTATTTTGAAAATCTCAACTCCCATAGATAGGGAAACACAGAGGAAATGGACAGGTTTCTAGAGACATGAACTACCAAAGCTCAACCAAGAAGATATAGCAATTTTGAATAACCCAATATCAGCTATTGAAATTGAGAATGTAATAAAGAAACTTACCAACAAAGAAAAGCCCAGGTTCTGATGGATTAATGGCTAAATTTTACAAGAAATTTAGAGGAGATTTGATGTCAATACTCCTTACACTCTTCAATGAAATTGAAAAGAAAGCAATCCTCCCTAATTCATTCCTGGAGGCAAGTATTACTCTGATACCAAAACCAGAGAAAGACACAACCAGAAAGGAGAACTGTAGTCCAATCTCACTAATGAACATTGATGCAAAGATTCTGAATAAAATACTGGCAAATAGAATGCAGCAAATCATCAAGAAGATTATACATCATGACCAAGTGGGGTACATTCCAGGAATGCAGGGATAGTTTCAGATACGCAAATCAATAAATGTAATATACTGCATCAACAGCACCAAAAACAAAAACCACATGGTCATCTCAATAGATGCAGAAAAGCTTTTGATAAAGTCCAAAACATGATATTTATGATAACAACCCCTCAGAAACTCAGAATACACGGGGTCTATCTCAACCTTATAAAGACCATGCATGACAAACCAACAACCAACATTATACTAAATGAACAAAAACTGAAATCTTTCATTTTAAAATCAGGAACAAGACAAGGATGTCCACTATCACCACTCCTATTCAATACAGTTCTGGAAACACTAGCCAGAGCAATTAGACCAGAGAAAGAAATAAAAGGAATAAAGATGAGAAAGGAAGAAGTTAAATTATCACTATTTCCAGATGAAATTATACTCTGTATATCAGACCCCAAAACTCTATTAAAAGACTACTAGAGGTAATAAACAAATTCAGCAGTGTCACTGGCTACAAAGTCAATGCTCATAAATCAATAGCATTCCTGTACACAAACAAGAAACTCACCAAGAGAGAAATTATGGAAATATCGCCCTTCACAATAACATCTAAAAAAATGAAATACTTAGGAATCAACCTAACTAAGAATGTAAAAGACCTACATGCTGAAAATTATACTACACTAAAAAAGGGGATTAAAGAGGATATTACAAAATGGAAGGAGGCCCTTCACCCACAGGGAACATCCTGGAGACTGGCATTTTGGCCAGGCCCACACTTCACCTGCAGGGAACCTCCCAGAGACCGGGCATCTCGGCCAGGGAACCTCCCGGAGACCGGCAGCATGGCCTGGGCTGTTTGGATTGGGAACTTTGCAGAGACCAGCATCCCGGCCTGACTGTTTGGGACTGGTAGGCCCACCCTTCACCCGCAGGGAACCTCCCAGAGACTGGCATCTTGGCCAGGTCTGTTTGGGACCTGTAGGCCCGCCCTTCACCTGCAGGGAACCTCCCGGAGACAGGCAGCCTGGCCTGAGCTATTTGGATTGGGAACTTTGCGGAGACTGGCATCTCAGCCTGACTGTTTGGGACCAGTAGGCCCGCCCTTCACCCACAGGAAACCTCCCGGAGACTGGCCTGGGACGAAGGACAGCGATCCAGCCCACCCAAGGTTCCATGGGCTCGGTCCACCACAACCAGCATCCACCTTAAAATGTAGGGAGCCAGGAACCTGCAGAGGGGAGTTAGG
>PVJX010017446.1:0-38383 GCA_004027295.1 Dolichotis patagonum
AAGTTGTGGTGGCTATTAGGAATGAGACACCTGCCTGTAGATGCCCACTCTAGTGGGTTCCAACAGAGCCTCCAGATTTGACCACAAGGAGAATGTTAATGTATGTCTTCCTTCTGGAATATTTTGTGCATTCTTCACTAAAGATAAAATCCTCATGATGAAAATCCCAAAGGAATATTTTCTCCTTGTTATTAAGAAAGTACTATCCCAAGTTAGAGAGAGTTAGTTATTCAGACTACAACTGGGCTCATATGCTTTGCTAGCTTAAGAAACAACGGCAAGGCTGTCACCCTTCTAATATCTAAAATCCTTTTGGGTTCACTGAGAAATTATTTGTAAGTTCAGGCCTTGTACTAAACAGAGTGCTAAGGTTAAGTGCAGAGAATCAATATTCATTCCTATAAAATATAAGATTTTTCACTTAAAAGTCTTCTTCAAAATATAAGTACATCTTAAAATTTGGAAGCTTTAGATACTATAGATACAATATCATATCATTTTAGTCACAAGCTCATAGCAGAAGAAAGGCAATCTTTACTGAAGATGGAGAAAAAAGAGAAAATTAAGGATGGAGCCCATATTGTTTTTATTCTACAACATCCCTGCTTGTTTTAGTTACTTTCCCCTTGTTGTTCCCCTTTGTGTTAACACTCAAAGTTAAAGAGGGAGATGTTAATTTAGCTGTAGACGTTTCAGTCCATAATCAGCTAAGTCCAAGACAGGGTGACACATGACAGAGAGGCAACAGTTCATGGGGGAAGACAGAAAAAACAAGTGATAGCAAAAAGGGGGAAATGATTCTCTTTCTGACCCTTTTGTTTTATTCAGACTTCTGGGGTTAGGGTGATACCAATCCAGTCAATGAACTGATCCAGCAATCACCCATCCTTA
Organism: Dolichotis patagonum; assembly: GCA_004027295.1. Taxonomy (NCBI): domain Eukaryota; kingdom Metazoa; phylum Chordata; class Mammalia; order Rodentia; family Caviidae; genus Dolichotis; species Dolichotis patagonum. Next base: position 892 of record PVJX010017446.1, read on the forward strand.
ATGCCAGCACTCTTAATCCCAGCATTGAACCACGAATCAATCATAACTTTTAGATTCAGGTACCTCTGAAAAAGTCTTATCTAAAAATACATAAGGCTTTGGGGGGATCCAGACACAAACCATAGCACTGTTCTTTCACTCATGCCCTGGGACAAAATACTGCTAAGAGTTTAGACATGTTCCTACTCAGGACAAGTAGGACGTCTGCTTGGGATAACAATAATGCTGTCTGCTGTATGATAACTTGAGTTTTCAGGGTTCCCTACAGGCTTCCTGCTCGGTGAACATAGGAGGAGCAGTCTTTGATCTCAGGGCATTTTCAGGTTATACCTGTCACCTTTCCATTTCCATAAATCATAGTTTACCAATCTCAGGTCTGTTTCCTCCAAAGTTTTCACATTGAGCATAACTGAGTTGAGTGGAGTTGTTGTGAGGAGTGGAGACATCACCAAGTGGTAACTGTTATCAAATTGTGGCTAAATACCAAGAAGAATAAGAAAAAACAAACCCATGCCTAATTATAATGGTTAAAGAGCTTTATATTGCTTATAGAGACACAATTTAGAAAACTCAAGAAATTTGAACCACATGTTATGGTAAGGTCTTGCTTAACAGCAGTGCATTATCAGCATTTTGGTTCCTTGAGAAAGTATATGCAATGTGTATTTCTCCTTGGTCAGAGGAAGGAAAATCCTAGCAAGATTTCATAAGAAATCTTCCATAAACCCTTTTATTTGATAATACAAAGTTCACTATTGTTGAACTGATTTAGAATTATCAAATATCATCCTTCAGAATTCCAAAACAAACATATTCCTGTTGAATTTGTACAAATAAATATGATGTTTGTATTACACTGAAAAATAGGTCAATTACATATGATTCAACCTAAAGGAAACAGAGTAATATTGTTATATTCAATCATTAGAGCTCTTTTAATAAACATTTTAAAACCAACTAAGTGCTAATCCTCAGAGGTCCCAGCTTTCCTGGAACACCTACTGGTAACCATTGTTTCAAATTCATTTGTCTCTCATATGAATTTCTTTAATCTCAGTACTCACTACCCAGATCTCAGAAATTGAATGCATTAGGCAAGTCAGGATAATCTTAATCAATAAAGATACACAGTGTTGGTAGTTCTAGATTCTTCTGAAACTTAACTGTTTTCTGTCACCTTGACACTCACACAAAGATAAAATCACTTTAAAGTTCAGGAAAATATCAGTTAATATTCAGTGGTTTACTGGAACAGCTAACATCCTGCTCAATTAATGTTTGTTAATTTTGTTGAATTACCTTAAAGTCTGATCATGTCGATTGGAAAGTTCTTTCCAAAGCAGAACTTTCCTGTGGCATAGGGAGGAAATCCTAAGGAGGTCCTAGGAAAGTAATTATTTGTTCTTCACTGTAACATGTTTGGAAAGAAAGTTATTTTCACTCTCACCCCGATGGCCATGAGAATGAGCCCTAGAAACAGGAATAATGCCTGCTACTCTTTGCACGTGCTGCAGTCACATTTGCTGAGCACGGTCACTAGGATTAGACTCAGATAATAAAATCTTGAAAACTGCAACTTGAACTTGGATGGTTTGCAGGTGAAAAAACAAAGTCCTGGAAACATGGCTTACAAAGAGGTATAGGTTAAATCAATAGAAAAGCTCGAAGTTTCCAGGACTCACACTTCCCAGTTGTGTGCCTATCACAATCACATACTTTGGAAAATTTGCTATATTCAGCATTGATGTATTGGCAAGTGAATAGGTGGAAAAGTTCAAGATCACCATGTGTATTTAAAGTCAGAATCATAATCCTCTGTGTTTATGAGATTCAGTTGGGAAAGAGAGAGACAATCTTCTGTTCTGACTCCATAGCAGGCTTTCAGACTCACTACCTCATACAACTGAATATAAAAATGACCCATCCACATGTGACAGCAGCACACAAACTACAAGCTCTGCTCAACCAGTCGCAGACACACAACCTATGAAGCAGTTGGCTCCTAGAAGTCAAGACTTGGTCAAATGACTTCCAGCTTTCTTATATTTGTGTGTTTGTTTTCAATTCAGAACCAATCAGAGCAAGGCAAACATGTCCTATTAACCAATCCCAAAAGACTCCCTCTTATAGTTAGTGTTACTCAACTATCTTCTGTTAGGACTCACCTAAAGCTGCCTCTTCTTGCCTTTGTGTCTGCCAAATGCAATAGATGGAGGATGAGTCTCATGACAGCAAGCTCTGAATAACTAACCTTCGCCTAATCTTTACTTCTTTGCATACCACCAGACCCTCAACACTGTCAATTCTTTTTTTTTAACACTGTCAATTCTTTCAGCCTCCAAGGACTGATTAGGAAATGGTTATTCTCTCTTCACAGTAAAGAGAATGATGAAAGACCATCCAATGTTATTCTCAAAATACAAGATGATCCAGTAGTTCACCAGCTAAATTCATCAGCTGCCAAGAAATTTTCTACACTTCTCCTGTGACCTAGAACTAGACAAGCATCATGTTTCCTTTGTCATTACCAAGTAGAGCCCACGTGTGCTCATAAAGCATTGGATAGTGCCTGGTTATGTAGTAGTCACTATCACCATCGCCATGATCATCAAAATCATTGCTGTCATTTTTATTAAAGTTGGCATATGGAAGATGAATGAAACAGCCAAAAATTAATCCTTGGGATGAAAACAGGCCCACTCTACCTTTATTTCGGGTCAAAATATTGTGTGTATGTTTCTATAGTTTTCAAAAATATCTATCCTCTTACTAATGCAGGCCAAGTAAAAGTGAATGCAAAGCCACATATAAGAAAAGTATAATGAATAGCCTCTCAGTTGGAGTAAAATGTAAGGAGTAGCCCAAAATACATGACTACAAATGAACCTGGTAATGGGAAGCCTTAAAATCTTAGTCTTTTTTTCCCTTTAAGTATTGTAGTTTTACTAACTAAAACTAAGGATGTGCAGAGTATGATGAATCACTGTGCTCTCGTAATGAAATATATATATTGCATTATATATCACCACTTCTTGAGACACTTCCCGAAAGCCATATGAATGGGTGCTAAGAGAATCCTGTGTTCTGATGTAAGATAGGTTTAATTTCCTGAGTAACAGGAATTTTTTGTTGCTGTTCTAATGAAATAATTGTTGATAGTCTCTGGTTAGCCTCCCAAAGGGGCCTGAATGCCAGAGGAACATGTATATGGTTAGAGGGTTGGAATTTTCAGTTCAACTCCCCAGCCTCTAAGGAAAAAGAGGAACTGAAGGTCGACCTTATCATTAATGGTCAATGATGCAACCAACGAAGTCTTTGTAATGAAGCTTCCATAAAAACTCAAATGACATGGTTTAGCGAGCTTCCCAGTTAGGCAATACATGGAAGAGTGTGGGAATTAGCACCCACAGATGACATGGATCTTCATGCCCCTTCCTACATATATTCTCCAGTGCAACTGTTTATCTAGTTGTTCATCTGGATCTTTCATAATACCATTCTCAGTAAATCCGTAAACTCAAGTTAGTGTTTCTCTGAGTTCTATGAAATATACAAGCAAATAAATTTATCATGAGGAGATCACCATAATAACCCAATTTATAGATAATTGGTCAGAAGTACAGGTGACAACTTATTGCTTGTGGTTTTTGCCTGGAGTTGGGGAGTCTCCTGATACTGGGATTGGTCACTGTCAATCTTTTTGTAATGAGCTTGGCCCTTGAACTTCTCTAGGTCCATCTTAGCTGCACCATGAGGTTTAACTCATTGCTCAGTGTGGCAGATGTCACCTTAAGGATACACTCAGTTTAGAAGGAAGTAGTACATCCACTGTTCACAGGTTTTTAAATCAAGCTAGCTGGTGGCATTTATATTATTTTCCTCATTTTTATGATTATTCATTTACTCACCTATTTCAATGCTCACCCTTTGCTAGGCTGAGAAGATAGTACTTAGCAAAACTTAATCATTACCTTCACTATGCTGAGGGCATGTTTAATGACACAGAGAAGGGAAGAACTAAATGTAAATGTGTGAAGACTCACTGGCTCTCTTCCTCTCACCTTACCTCAGCTCCCCAGTTGAAGAGAGATTATTGCTTACTCATCATCTCTGCATCTCTTCCAAAGCATAAAAGCAAAAGAAATCCCAGTGATGTACAAAGCCTAAGCTGATCATCATAATAAAAATTTGCCCCATAGATGAGGGATAGCAAAAACTAAAACTCATGGGAGGAGTGGGAAAGAATTAGCAAAGAAGAGAAGGAGCACCAGAAAGACTGTGAGTTTGCTTTTGCTTCTCTATCATTTTTAGTATCTTCCAAGCCTAAGAAAGATATTGCTAGTGAGAGATATATGTATCTAAAGAATATATGTGAAATTTTTAAGAATTCACATACTTTACAATAATATCTTCCCTGTTACTTTTACAGATATGAAAGACTGACTTTCTCTCAAATTATTTTTTAATACTGTTCAGAGACACATGGATCTCCAGTTACATTCAAGTACACAGGCAACCAAGCAATCATATCCTACAGGAAATGTAACTCTTCAGGGATAATTCTTAGCTGAAATCATAAGTATTATTATAAAATATCTAGATCAATTAGACATGGTAGGGGTCCAGAGGACAGGGTCAGAGGCAGTAGGATTGCAAGAACTAAGCATTACTCATAATGGCTGGAATGGAATGGGTATTTAAGGAAGTGGTAACATAATCATTGGAATGTCATTTTCTTGAGATTATAGTCTTGCAAGATCTAGAACATAATGTTTTTCTCTGGTTTGGAAGTGTACCCTAAAGGCCATGTGTGAAAGTCTGACCCAGCAAGCATTGCTTCTGGGAGGTGCTGGAAGAGTGGGACCCAGTGGAATGACATAGATCATGAAAGGTTTGCCCTTGAAAGAGACACTGGGACCCCAGAGCCTTTCTTTTGTTTCTCACCTGCCAGAAAGTAAACAGATTTTCTCTAGCATGTAGTCCCTGCCACATGTATTGTTCACCAAAGCCCCAAAAGCAATAAGATCAAGCAATCATGGAATGAAGCCTCTAAAACCTTTCTTCTTTCTTAAGTGGTTTCTCTCAGCTATTTCGCTACATTGATGAACAACTGCCTACCACACTCTTCAGTGAGACTGAATTCTGAATGCCTTGAGTGATTGGTGCTCCATCTTATTTGGTCTTTTTCTATAAGGTCTACACTATATTTTTCTTGGAATGGATTCAGCAAGACATTAAACCAAAAAATTAAGTAGTTATTGCTTATTATTGTACATTTATTGTATACCAGACCTTACACATATACTATCCTTATTCCTTAAAGTAACTCTGAAAGGTAATGTATTATTTATTTTACTTTAGGAATAGATAAGTCAGAGAGTTCTTTACTCTGCACAAGAAGAAATATCAAAGTGGGACCAGAAGCCACACATTTTTTTTTTACTGTAATACACTGCTTTTAACTGCTTTAAAAGCACCTAAATTCCCATTTAGCCATAAAATGCAGTACAAATGTCCCTCCTCTTCCCCATACCTCATGTAGCAAGTCTTCCTCATGCTCATCCAGCCCTTTGTGTCATTCTTTGCTAACTTTTAACCTCACTTAGTAAGTATATCATGAGAATCAGAAAGACTTTGTCACTCCATGGAAAAAGAGTAGACATAGGACCCTGTGTATTGTCATCTAGCAATCCACTTTTTTAATTCCTTTGATAAATTTTCTCAGGCACAACCTTATCCTAAACTTTTTCAAACTCATTGATAAAAATTTGCCCATGTTATCATATCTACCCTATTTGCTACTTGAGATGGCTGCAGTCTTAAAAATATTTCAATTAGCAAATGATATTGTCAGGTATATCATGCACATTTGGTTACACACTGTCACAATAGGACATTAAAATAAGTTTCATTTCTTTGTCTATCACTTTCTGAATAAGAACCAACTTCTTCATATTTTCAAGATTTCTGTAGTGGAAAAATTTAAAATATTTATACCCTGCAGAAAGAACTTCAATGCTGACACTACTTACAATTTTTGTCACTTTCACAGTAGGTGACTCCAATTCCACAGAGATGCCAATTGTGGTATGTCCCTGCTATCTCCTTCTTTTCACCCAGTTAATTATCAAAGGCAAAATCAAGGAGCAAAGGAACAGAAAATGAGCACTGCACCTTTAAGAAGCTTCTCCTTGCTGCTCCTTTTCAGCTTGATGATTTTTATCTAAGAACACACTTTCTCAGAAGGACTCAGGATGCAGAGGCAAATGTCACAGTAAATAATATGTGAATCATCCCTGGGAGCCCCGAGCACTATGCTCAGACCCCAGACCTTTCTCTTTCACAACACTCAGAGAAAATTCAAAGGCAAACATGGCCATACAGGAAGAGGAATTGAGAAATCTTTTCCTGCTGACTGAACTCTTTCAGCCCATGACAAGATCAAGCAGAAGATGTTCTTGGGGACTTCAGGTTGGTGCAGAAGTGACTCAGGAGCATTTTGTCCTGGCATTTTTGTCCTGGACATAACTGTTCAGGGAAGACACACGTACACATGCACACCCACATGGGAAGCACAATGTTCAGAATGCATGATTAAAAGATATGCTTGCAAAAAGATCAGAAATTCTTTGAGGCTTTAGATTGGCTTCCCTGGAAGCAGAGGGTGAATGCTGGGCTTCAGATGAGGTTTCTAGAGCAAGCAAACTTTGAAAAGAGGTGCTCAGGGAAGCCATGAGAAGGGTAAGAGAGGATAGGGCACTGGCTAACAAGATGGTGATCTTCATGGTGGAGCTTGACTTCAGCCTGATCACACAGGGGGCTCTGGAGCATGAGGGAAAGGGCCAGCCATGTCCCTGCAGCTACATCAAGGGTAATAATACACAGCAACCACAAAGCAGGGACCTGGGAGTCATTAAGTAACCAATACTCATGGCAACATTTTGCATTAGGTACACTACACTGCCTGAATAAATGTTTGGCTGGAGAATTCACTGTACTCAGAGTAATTAGTTTTTCATATCCATTTTCTGTTAGTAGAGATGATTATCTGTTCATCTGTCTACATCCATTTTCTATCTATCTATCTACATCCATATATATCTATATATCTATATATCTATATATCTATATATCTATATATCTATATATCTATATATCTATATATCTATATATCTATATATCTATATATCTATATATCTATATATCTATATATCTATATATCTATATATCTATATATCTATATATCTATATATCTATATATATATCATCTATATATCTACTTCAAAATCTGTATTTGCCCAGCTACCTAAGATACATTTCAGGCTTTCCTCAATTGTTGCATACTTATAGATTTTTCCGTGTGTTTCTATTGACCTAGTTGCCTCTCTAACTGGCATCTTAAAAGGCCAATTGTTTAAAATATAACATCATTTCACACCACAATTGTATGACATGGTTTTTGTCCTCTATATTGCTATGTTAAAAAAGTGAATATTGCATTTCAGCTATAAGAAGAAAATTTTACTAGTTTGTGTTATAGTGGCTATCATCTGTGGTTGATTTGCATAGTTTTGTAGTCTATAAAGCACTATTTCTATATGCAAGATTAAACTATTACGCAGAAAAATTAATTTTGAGAACTTGTTTACAAAAATAAACTCTAATAATGTAGTATCTTCCCTTATCCCTGGGCCTGGTTGTGAAGAATATGTCTGCCATTTTCCTCCTCCTCTATTCAGAGCATTCTCTATCTCTGCTCTCTAAAATGGCCAAATGTGAATGTCATACTGAATCAATTTGGTTTTGGCACAAAACATACATTTCATAAATGAATCAATTTTCTTTTGCCACATAATGTTGCATAGCAAGCCATTCCCAAAAGCAGAGACTTGAAATAATAAGCACTTACCTAGTTTTTACGCTTGCAGGTTAGCGATTTAAGGTGATGAATTAGTTATCTATTGCTGTATAACAGATGATCCTAAAACAAGTAATCCCATCCAAATGGCTCCTTCCAACATAGCAAAGGTCACAGGAGAAAGACAAAAAGAGTAAACAGTACAGAAACCACAGTTTTCTAACCTCATTTTAGAAGTAACATTGCATCTCATTCACAGTATTATATTGGAGAAAACTCACTTTGATTGAGACCAATGGGGTCACACTGGACACAAACCGTCAGCCATGTGAGATGCAGTTTACCATAATGGAGTTCAGCTCATTAGTTTCCTCTGGCTTTATCAGGATTTATAATCTGGACATCAACAGCTGATACAGGATGGCTTTGGTGTGGTGATTTTGCTCTGCGCGATGATTTTTGTTCTTTTAAATCCCTTGAAAGTAAAATGGATTATAACTTCAAAGTGGTGGTGGAGGTGGAAGAAAACAAGCAGATGTACGCAAAGCTTCTTGAAGTTCAGGTTCAGAACTGAAAATCCACTGCTTTCCCTAGATTCTGATGGCCAAAGGAGAGCAACACAGATTCAGTGTCTGAAGAACTAGGATCCATTCTTGACAAAAGAAGCTGTGGAGTCATGTTCCAGAGGACCTGAATCCAGGAAAGGTTGGAAAATTGGGACCACAAATGCAGTCTCACTGGTACATGTGTCAGTAATAGCTTTCTGTTACTGCATACTCTCAAAGCCATCATCCACCCTTTTAATGAACACTTCCCTTATTACAGGATGTTTGTCACCCATGGTCACTGTATCAATGTGATTTCTCTTGGAATTAGAGATAGTGATGTCCAAAGACATCAGAGTTGCCTAATTTCATTTTGAAGGAGAAATTTTTCAGTTATGTGTAACTTTCCCTTGAACTGCAAGGCATCATTTAACATTCTTGACCTCTGAACCTTAAAGGCCAGGAATGCTTCCAGTTTGAAAATAGCACAGTGGTATGGGAAGCTATGGTATCCATTTAGCATCAGTATGAATTCATGCTTAAGAAACATACAGATGGTCACTTAGAGAAAAGTTTATGTGTATATTTATGTAATATAATATAGAATACATATTTATTATAATGTATATACATTATACATGATGTATATAAATATATATTATAGTACCTATCACATAAAAGCATCAATAAGCACAGATTAATAAAATAATGATATTCATAACATGTACCTTTCACCTAATGTGGAAAGAATTATACTTTTGTTGTGTAAAGTAGGTCTCTCTCCTCTAAGCCTATAATCTCATTTTCATTCTCGTGCTCACGTGATACTATTCACATTAGGTTCAAGGAGAAAACAGAAGCATTTGGAAAAGGATGACACAAGCTCCCCCATCATGTTTATCCATTCGTATGTATCTGTACCCCTTTACCTTGCGTTTTCCTGTATGATATCCAGCACTCGACCAGGTTCACAGCTACTACTAAATCTAGCTTATGCAGTACATCCTGACTCTTGTACATCCTGAACATCAGTGCAACAGTTCTTTCTCATTAACATTTCCCTTTCTTTCTTAGCATTATATCAACGTAGTACCATTTTCCTTACTGAAACCCAAACTTACAACCTGCTTACCTCTAGCCCATTTGTTTTATCCTCTTTGCAGGCAAACTGTCTCCAAAAGTGGCCAGTCCTCTTGTTCCACCACTTCACTTCTCATTCTTTCTTAAACTCATTCTGTTGAGGAGTTTTTCTTTGCTACTACATAAAGGTCAAACAATTTTTGTCAATGTCGCCATGACCGCCACATTGCAGAACCCTACAGTGGATCTTTGGTGAGTATCAACTGACATTTTCCACAGCTGATATCTCATTCTGCCTTGAAAATCTTTCTTCATTTGACTTCTAGAATATCACATATTTCAGATTTTCCTTTTACCTTACTGGAGGCTCCTGCTCAGCTCCTGGTAATTGTCCTTGCAGCTCTCTAATCCCTTCATATGAGAGTTCCAAGGCCAGAACTGACCTATCCTCTCCACCCATCTGTACTCACTCTTTGTGTGACCACCTTCAGTCTGTGTTTTAAATCCACCTCCAGTCTAGTGCTTCCAAATGTACACCCGTATTCTGTACTTCCAACTTGAATATCAGGCTCAAACATTCAACTGCCTTAATTACTTTCCACCTGGACTGCTAATAAGCATCTCAAACTAATCTCCTAATAGATCTCTTTCCTCCCCAGTCTTTCTTTTCCTAGAAATTTTTCATCTCACTAATGGAAACTGCTTATCTAGATGGTCAGCCCAAATACTGTCATTTTTGTCCATCTTATTTTACTCAGATGTCATGTCTGTGCCATTAGCAGATTCCGTTGGCTCTGCTTCCAAAATAGATCTCCAATCCCACCACCTTCACCACAGCCACTACCAGCATGCTAGCCAAAGTCGTCATCATCTTTTATCCAGATTAGTTTCATGACTTACTGCGGGTACCCAAGCTTCTGACTCTGCTCCCTTTGCTGGATCACCTACAGGGCTAACGTGTGCTTCTTCTGAACAAGTCATGTCATTGATTCAAATTACTAAAATTTGAGTGGTTACAAAGACTTAGAGGTCAATAAAGTGGCTTTGATTATTTGGACCTTCTTAATGTACTCATTGCCATTATGAAGATGAAAATGCTTTGACTCCCTTTAGCAGAGGCAGCCCTGCCCCAGAGTTCACATCTCGGTGAGAGAATGGCCTAGCTGACCTCCCCATCCTCCGCTCCCTCACCAATGTCTTTGGGAACAAACTGCACAGCTGAGCCATATCTACTCAGCAGCCTGGTGCCTCCCAATACTTCTCTGCATTTACTCCTTGTCATTGTCCGTGGCATTCATTCTCTATAATCACATCAGCCTTTTTACTGGCTCTTGCACAAGCCAGGCATTCCTCCCTTCCTTCAGGAACTGTATTCTGCACCCACATCATTTTCTTCACTAGATTCACTCTCTCACCTACTCCAGGTTTTTGCTCAATCTGCCCCCCCTAAAGTGAAGTTTTCCTCACTCTCTATTTAATATCATATTTAGTTCTTACTTTATTGCCTAACCCCCTTTCAAAAAGAGAAAAAAACTTTCTCCATATCACCTACCCTCAAATGCATCATATAATGTACTTGTGATTTCCTTGTGGGTATATATTGACTGTCCTTCCATCAGAAGTTATGCTTCATGAGAGCAGAAAAAGTCCTTTATTCTGTTAAGTTTTGTTTCCTTGAGACCTAGAGTTCCACTTGCCACATAGTAGGTGTCTAAATCCTGTATCATGAATGAAGAGGCTTTTACAATATAAAGAGCATGCCCTTCTTTTCTGAACCCTCTCTCCTTCACTCGTATTTGAGTTATGCCTGAATATATTTTATTGCACGGTCTAATATTCATATTTCCTGTGCATCACACATATCCATGGACCTCACTTCATCTATTTCTCCTCTAATTTCCAGAGAGGGTTTCTAAGGCAAACATTCACATAGTATGATTAATTGGTGGAAAGCTTTCAGTAAGTAAATATTGTGTCAATAAACAATAAAAATGGAGACATTTAATTTTTTAAGCCAAACATATATATCTGTTTGGAAAATTAACTGTCCAAAGATGATGGGAAGTCTATCAAATGATATTTGAGGCTGGTTTCAAAATAGCAAAATAGACTCAGTGAATAATAAACACCACAGTTGTTTCTGTTGATTTATAATTAAACGTAAAGCAACCCTAATTTTCTTAATAGGCATTTAACTGAAATCCATTGGTTTTGAGACACAGAGAAGTGTGTTCCTTACACACAGTATTACAGTTTTCTCTTTAACTATAAAATGTTAAGAGAAGAAATGCGATATATTTCTTTATTGTCTCTGGAAAATATTATTTTATTTTCTTTATCAAGAGACTGTAAAGACATTCTCATGGCAATGCCTCTGCATTAAGCTTGAAAAGTCTAGCCTAAATTTATTGCTCTCTGTATGTATTTAAAACAAAACAAATACGTTTCCCTTGTAGAAATATGTCATATGTTGCTCTTTGTTTGAGCTTAGATGGGGATGAAAAACTGGGTTTGGAGGATAAAGCAACAACACCACTGGTACAGGACAGAGTCAGTCCCAGAAGCAGGCAGCTTGGTCATACTATGTCGCACACTCTGAGCTTCTTTGGCCTAAATGGAAGTCTGGAAACAACAGGAAACATCCAGAGGGACAGGTATGGTTGCTAGACCCTTATAGGCTGCTTGATGTCTTTATAGCATGTGCCTCCTCTACTGCTGTACATTATTTTTCATGAGTTAGCATGGCAGAGTCTTAAAGCCACTACTGTGTTTCAAAAAAGTCACTCATGTCACTACTGTCAAAATGGAGTAAGTCACAGAGGAATGGAAAATATTTTCTCTATGCCTCTTCCAGAAAATAATGATGCTTTGCTTTGTAAAAGCTGAGCACCATAGCAATAAAGTTCATAAATCAGCAATTTCTATCTACCAAATGAACTATTGGTCTCCTCACCATGGTTGACAGTATTTATGGATGTCAATTTACTTAAGTGCTACCTTCATGCTTAAGGACTCTTAGCATATCTGAACTTTACATATAAGTAGCAAAATATGCTTATTAATATCATAGGAAATGTATGTATTTTCACATGTAAAGTAAAACAATTATTATGCTAATTTAAACAAAAAGGTATTATTGTTTTTCCTTATTCCACCATTCCTCATAATAACAGCCACCTGGCAACCACTCTTAATGACATGCTGAATTAGTCCTCTTTCTTCCTGAATGTCTGTCTGTCTTATATGGACACAATTAATCCACTAGATGTGCTTTTATTATCAAGTGCAGAAATAAGAAAAATCACCTGGTCATTAGACAATTACCCAGTGGTAAACTGGGAAAATCAGACAATGAGGTCATAATTTTGAGCACAGTCTAGGTAACTTACTGACTTAGCAAGTTCCTGCTTCAGAATGAAAAACAAAAGTGGATTGGGGATATAGTAGGATAAGTATGTCTTGACTTCAATACCCAGCACAGAAAAGAGAAAGGAAGAAAGCAGGGCAGGGGGGCAGGGAGAGAGAGAAAATCATAGACAACAATTTAACCATTCAATTAGTGTTATGGTTTGCGTTTGGACGGCCCCACAAGCCTCATGCAGTCATGAAAGCGGCTGAGTCTAGCATTTGTGATTGGTTCATTGTCTAGAGCTGGGATTGCTGATGTGAGTGCCGTACCCACCCAGGGGAGCCAGTATGCAATATAAGGGAAGAAAGGAGGCGTGCTTTCTCCTTTTGCACTTTTTGCTCTTGTTGCTTGACACAGCCACACCACCCTGCCTGGGAACCAGCTGAGTATGAACTGAAGCTTCCCAAAACTGTAAGATAAATAAAGCTTTCCTTTCTTCATTTTGGGCATCAAATATTTTGCTTCAGCAAGGAGAGAAAAGTAACCAAGACAACTAGTGTATTTGATCTGGCCACAAAGATATGGAAGTTGATCAATCTTTCAGCATCATTCTTGCTTCTATTGAAGAAATAATGTTTTTCAGGTCTGTTTGACTCCTTTTCCTACAGGCAAGTAAAGATGGTTACCATTGATGCGACTGGAAAAATGAAAATGGTACTACATTTTCAAAGGTTTGTTTTTGTGTCAGCTGAGTTTAAAAGGTGCTACATCGACAGAACATATCCTTGGAGACATCATAATGATTCTTAGCATATTATATTTTTAAGGAGTTCCACAATACCTATCTAATTTTGTTTAATCCTGTGGTCATAATTTCTTAACCAAAGGATTTTGACCATGTAGGAATCTGCCCTGCCTGTCATTGCTGGATGCAGAACACGTAAGAATATATAAAACTGGAGCTTTTACCCATCATAAGATGAGAAACTATTGAAGGTTTTGAGCTGAGGAGAAAACATGATGCATTAGGATTTATGGGGCTCTACTTGCTGCTTGCTGCTCATGAGACACAACTTCAGAGAAAAACAAATGTAGGCAGATAAGTTGGAGGCCAGAGCCATAACACAGGTGAGCCAGCAACATATATTTCAACCCTGTAGGAAAGGCATAAATAAGAAGAGATCACTTTCCAGATGCATTTGGATGGCAAAGCTTTTAATGTTTGCTAACATAGGACTTGAGGTATGAACTGGATGACTCCCAGAAGTTTCCTTCAAGGAAGTAGAAAACCCTGAGGGACAGATTTTGGAATTTGGTTGTAAACCATGAGAGTTGTTTTGATGGTGTTAACTACACAATGGCAATTTGATGTTCAGTAATAACCAGGAAACTTTCTGGGCTCCTCCTTCTGAACTCAAGAATACTCAGTGCAATGGTTCTTATCCTTTGCTGTCCATTATAGCTATATTAAAAGATGATCAGGATACTTCCAAACAACTCCAGAGTAGCTCACAACAAGGAAAAGGTTGAGAACTACTAGTTCATGTTACCAGTGGCTTCTGGATTTGGGAATGTCAAAGAAAAGTTAGCATCATCCATTTTTCCAGGTTGTGCACAAGCCTCTCCATGTCTGGCATCTCAGAAAACCAATCTAGTGGGAGTATTGACTCTGCAGTTGGATGAATGTAGTCCTAATTCATTTCCCATGCCTTTAGAGAACTTATAATTTAACTAGAGGGGTAAATGTTGATTAATGAGATGTATTTTAATTTTAGAATTTCAGATGTCATATTATAAAAAGGTTCTGGAATACAAGTGTCCTTCCAAATCCCTCAGAAATGAAGCTCGCAGGTACCCCATTCACTTGCAAAGCCATCCACAAATGAGGATGAAATCAAGATGGAAGAAAGCACCCAAGGTCTTTGCTGAAAGCTCAGTTTTATCTGAGGCAGGGTCTTATAATTCAGGCCTGAGGGAAAGTCCTAAGAAGACACTGATTGTTCAACTCGGGTAGGAAGATGCTTTCAGTGGGGACCACATGCCATGCCCTTACCTGTTTCTGCACGGCAGCTCAACTGGCAAGACCCACTATCAGCCATTTACTTCCTGAGGACTTTCCCTGCACTGACATGTCCACTTTGCCAACTCTTCCGCATGCTGGAATTTTCAAGTGATGGACACTACAGCAAACAACTATCTGCCTGTGACTGATGGGCTCTGGTACCCTACCCTTTTAGTGGGATAATTCTGGGTCATGCTTCTCCCTGCTTTCCATGCTTCCTGACAGCCCAATAGGGGTTAAGCCCTGGGTGCCTACAGTGGTTGGTAGCATACTTTTCATTGACCACTTTCTTTCCTCTGTCTCCTGTTCATATAGTCCTTCCAATATTTTCAAGGTTTGCCCCTCACATAAACTATTTATACTGAAATTATTGCTCATGGCCAGCCTCTGAGGAACCCCTACTGAGATACCACAAAAGTGTGCCCTGTACAACCATAAATAAAAAATGATGGACAGGTCAGTATGGACAATGGTGAACAGAGTTATGAATATGTTTGCAAAAACCTGTCCTGTTCTCTATATTTGATTTACAATGATCACTTGGGAAATTGGCCTCTCTGCCAGAGAAGGAACCAGAGTGACCATGTAAAAGGGAAACAGATGCACTCGGCCTGCGGCCTCACACATCTGCTGGATGAGCAATGGCTATAATTTTCCAGGAGAAGACAATAAAAAAATTCACATAAAACTTTTTATTGCATAAGTGACACTGCTTATTATAGTCAGCAATCAGAAAGCTACCCCGAGGACAGAACTTTCCTGCCTATTAATGTAGAGGAAATGGCTAGCTTGCATCCCAGTCTCAAAATGCAGCACTGGAGATGCTAGGATCAAGGCCAAAGGAGTTATAAGGCTAGAAAATACAAGAAAGTTGTAGCAAACATTTGTGGTAGAAAAGATAATAAAATAAAATGTAAGCATTTCAGAGCTCTTGGGACAAATGTAATCCATGGGGCTTGGGCAAGATTTTTTTTTTTTTTAACAGAGGACAAGAAAACAATGTGTATCTCCATTTTATGAAGAGGAAGTTCTGAGCCTCAAACGGTAGTTGAGACATTTCCAACATGCAAAATCATTGTATAGACACATAGCTTGGTATTTGTAATTAGATAATACTCTGAAGATTTCCTATTCAGTGTGGACAAATGCCAACACATGAATACAATTTGTGAACAGTCCCTATGTCAGAATAATCACTCTTTCCCCACTCCCCAATCTTCAAATCTCCCTGATAGAGCTGATGCCACATGCTGTAGAGTCAGCTTCTAGGAGAGAACTGGGACACTCATGTCTGTATCTTCATTTTCTCCATACACACGGATTAACACAGATCCCCAGGGCTTGGCCTCAGTCACAGAGTATGAGAGCGTTTAAGAGAAGGAGGCCAGTTTTTCTATACTAGCTTCACTAGAGCTTAATACACACTGGTGTGCTGAGCATATGATACTACTCCCATATATTATCTGTATAGGTCCACTCAGTGCTATAATAAAAATCCACATTTGTATCTGGCTTTATCCCCTCTACTCCATTTCTTGATGTTAAATAAAGTATAAATGTATTTCATGCTTTTGTTACAGGTAGTTGAATTAGTTTAAAATATTATAGGCAGTCAGACAGGGCTGGGCCCTCAAAGGAACCAGAGCAAAAGTTCAGATACTTTGCAGCCTTGGGGACAAACACCTCGTGCTGTGGGCCAGATCTCAACACAAAAGGCAAAGTAAATACAACCACATCTTAAGGGTTGACAGTCCAAATAGTTCTCTATCATCCTGAGGAAGTCAAGAGTCAGCATCCACCCCCCTACAGGAAGGGTCACTGCTGTTAAGCATACCCACTTACTAGGTGACTCACTCCCCTATTTGTTCCTAATTTTACCAATTTACCTGAGCAATTAATCTTATGGGTTGACTGCAGTTCTGTCCCACCTGATGCCCACCTTGAGAGTTTCCATTTTTCCCTGACTTTAACCCATCTAACTTCAAAATTTTACTCTAAAAGTCCCTAGAAAATACAAAATCTTTGGCAACCCACTCAGGACCCCTCTGTCTCTCAAACAGAAGCTTTCTTTTTCCCAATAGTATAGTCTACTCTTAACCTCCATTGTTCCTAAAATTTATTCTTGGATTGTAGAGAACACGAATTTGTACTGGACATTTAATAGGTCAAGAGTTGATTCCCCTATATCATTTTCTATTGTAATCCACTGCAGAGTGTATGTGTGGGAGGGGGCGAATATAATTTGTTTTGTGGTCATTCGAGGACCCAGGGTACTTCTTTCTAAGCACAAACCCCTAGGACAGAGAACAGTAACCATTATTTTTTAATAGACCAAATAATAAATGTTTTCAATTCTATGAGCCATATGGACTGTGTTGCAATTACAGCCATAGTTAGTGTATAGGTTTCCACAAATAAAACATTAATAAATGAACATAGCTGTGTTGCACTAAAACTTTATTTATAAAAACAAATGCCCATAAGACGTAGTATGCAGACTTCCGTCCTGGGGCAGTGAAGACTTCTACTGCCTTCTACAAAAGAAAAGAGAAAGTAAAGGGTAAGGATCTTGGAAATGCTTTTAGGGTCACGTGGTGACCCACATAACATGTTACTCTCATTGCTAAGATCACATGGCCTCACCCAACTACAAGGAAGTCTGAATAATGTAGTTTAGCTGTATGCCTGGAAGAAAGAGAAAAATAGTTCTGCTTATTTACAGCATTCCCTTTCTATCTGAGAACTTTTTATGATTTGGTGTTTATAGAAAAGATTTTCTGAGATTCTAAATAACTGATTTTAAAAACCCAATTTGGCACTTTCTAAATCTATGAAAATAGAATTTTGCATGCAACTGTACAGTAGAACAATGTTTCAGAAAAGCATTGTTTAAGTAATTTCAAAATATCAGCTGTTTTCCTGTACTTAAGAATACTCAGATTTTCTATGTGGATAAATTCTGCAACTCATAATTAGCAACTAAAAGAGATTCTACTGGATTTCTATTTGCAAATAATTTGTTAATGGCATTATAATTTATATATACAGATAATAAACCTCTAATTTTAATGTTTATATTAATTTCTTTACTGAGCCTGAGTCTTCCTTCAAATTAATGGAGATTTAACTACATCTATCAGCTTGGCTAATAAACCAATTTCTCTTTTTTTATGTTGCATTAAAGGACAATTCACAGTATATTTCTCGGCAATAAGTAATTATTTTCACAGAATCTGACAACAGAAAATAGTTACTTTGTATCATTAAAGGTCTGAAAGATGATAGTATTTAGTACCATTAACTGAATAGAGAAATTCAACAACTATAAATAAAATTTCATCAGACACTTTTGCTATGAGAATAAAGAAATCCAGTGTGAATGTTCTGGTATCTGGTTTGGATCAGAATAAGTAAAAGCAAAAGAAATAAATCTAAAGCTCTTGTCTTCATTTTTCAGCTTTCAATCCTTCTAATGAGCAGAGCTGTGAAGATAAATCTAAAATTTTAATAAGGAAAAATGAAAAATATATGGCAGCCCTTTCTGCAGTGCCCTTGTAGGTCACCCTGGACTTCTTGAAGTTACTGTGATTGCTCTGAATTCTGGGCATATTTCATGTAAAAACATGAAAAATGCTTATTCCAAATATCAAAATACATTAAAAATTGCTTTGTGTTATCTTAAATATTGAAGGGTTTTTTAACTCCTTTTGCCAGTGATGTTGACTTCTGCTTGGATAGCCTAATGCATCACTAGAGTAATGGTTATTAACGTTAGCATGCAGAAGCATTACCTGGGAGGTTTGTTAAACTATAGGTTCCTGCATCCCTCCCGCTTCTAGTCTCTGCATCAGCAGAGCTGGGTAGGGCCAGGGACTCTGCATTTCTAAGAAGTTCTTAGACGTTGCTCATGCTGCTGAACTGAAGCTATGCTTTGATGAACACCCAGTTGAAGATGTTCAATTTGAACCCTAATTCAAACCAGCTTATTAAATAGGAAATGTATGGTTTGCAAAACTTAAAATATCAGGCTGTCAGTAGACTTCAAGGTACAATGATTTCCAGCACTAATACCCTGAGAGTCCAGGCTTCCTTGCTTCCTCTTTGGGCTTGCTTGTTGTTATTCCCTCTTGTTCACAAATGAATAGTAGTGATCCAGACCTTGCATTTGTTATGTTTCCATCCCCAGTGGACAAAAAATGTTTTTTTAAAATTTGCCCCAACTATTAAAAATCTTTCCTGACTGTAGTTGGCTCAGAAAATCTTCATGACTCAATCACCACTTTCCCTGTCTTCCTGGGGATGTACCCACAAGTTTATAACAACAAATCATGACACCTGCTAAGGGTCTGTTTCCACACCAAGGGGTTCACCCAGGCTATGGGAGTGCTCTCAGCTGGTGCTGACACTCATCTTAGACATGCATGGGACTGATGTTCTTAAACAACCTCCAACCAGGGACAGACAGAGTCCATGAATAGTTGCCCAGGTTTCAAGGGAAATTACTATGTATATTCTATAAGGTTCCTTAGATCACCCCAGTTAATGTCTACCTCAGCTGCTCACTGTGGGAACCAGCTCCATGATGAACCTTGTACAGACATCTCTTTGTTTTCCTGCCTCTGTCTCCCTGTTCCTTCACCTTGAATCCCCTCCCAAATAACAGCTGCACCTACTCTGTCTCATGGGCTACTTTTGAGGGAAATTCAAACACTGACTCAATTTAAACCACAGAAAGTGACATTAGGGGACAGCATGTTCTCCAGAGGGAAAAATATTCCCCTTAAAAATCAATTAATCTCAAGTTTATCAAAGCAAACACAGGAAGAAATAATACTAAATTCTTGTTCAGTCAGAACATGGATTTGTGCATGCAATGGAGCAGAAGGTGCCAGGCAAGTGTACGTACCAATCATCCTAAAATAGATTGGGTTAGGAAATGAGTACACCATGTTTACTTTTTGACATGTTTTGTGCTAAAAATAAGTTTCAGTTGGTTTTGTTTTGTTTTGTTTTGTTTTGTTTTGAGACAGGGTCTCGCTGTGTAGATCAGGCAGACTTCGAACATACTACACACTACATAGCCCTGGTTGGCCTCATCCTCATGACAATCCTCCTGCTTCAGCCTTCCAAGTGCTAACATTATAGCCATGTGCCCCCACACCCAGTTTGAAAATCTTACAGGATATCCTTCAAATATTTAGATACTGCCATCCCCCCAACTCACCTTACAAGCATCTCAAGTTTCTTAGTGCTTTGCATACCTTGGTTTTATGTTTCTTGATTAAACTCAAGGTCTCAAGGCTTTCATATCCCATTTTCCATCTGTTACAGTCACAGGTAGGCTAATGTGGCCAGTGGAGACACTGAATTGCAATTATGTATAAGTGAACATGGGTATGAAATTCTAAGTCTTACTCCAGGCAGGAAATAATCTCATTATTGAGCCATTTTTAAATACATCAGTCATATGTTTACAAAAATGCCTTGCAGGGAACTTTGCTCCCTGAAGAACCCATTCTCATTCTTCCTGTGTCCTTCACCCTTCTGAGTGTCACAGTAAGCCTTCTCTTCTTCAAGGCTCTGATATATTAGTGCTGAGAATATTTCACTTAATATGGATTTTTAGTTGATTCTAGATCTGTTTAGGTTTTCTGGTTTTGTTGGTGATGGCTGCATGGTAATTTCTGTGCTTTTTTCACGTAGTTACATTTCAAAGACTTCAAACACCTCAGGAGATTTTTCCCTAGATCAAAAGTGACAGGAAAAGTGATAAATTATGCTACTTCTGTATACAAGCAGGAAGACGTGCCTTTTAGAAATTCATCCTGATAGAAGCTGAGATCCCACCTCCCCTCATATGGGTCTGGCCCTTTGCTGGTTTCCCAGTCTGACCTCTGAACAGATCCTTTCCTCTAACCTCAGTGATACCACAGCATGCTACTGCTCAGAAGGCATATGACACACCAAACACAAAAAAGTGGTTTCTCAATATTCAGTAGAATCCAAAGTTGAACCATCTTTTCTTAGGATGTTGCATCAATGGTGCCAGCTGTAGCATTTATTCTAATGTGGTACCTAAGAATCTCAGCTTATTAGACAAAACTCACACATGTGGAATAGCATAATTATTGTCCTTGTTGTTGTTGTTGGTGGTGGTGCTGGTGGTAGTGGTATGAGTGTGTTTGTGTACGCACATCTTGCTTTACAATATTAAAACATATAGCACTTACTTTAAACATAACAATAACAACCTACTAAAAATGAACCCTAGGACTTATATTTGTAAGGCAGGAAAAGTAATAGTTCTTTAGAACAAGGCCATTAAGTTCAGAAAGGAAAGGATTGTAAATGAGTAAAACTGGTAAATTCAGTAATAAGTTCAAGGGTACATTTTCTAATGCACTGCAGTAAATCTTAAATACATTTTAATAATGGATAACATATCTATAAAAAGTGAAATTAAACATTAATTAAATAAATAAAGACTCAAACCAGAGAGGCTTTCCCTGGATAAACTCCTCGTATGACAGCATCCTCCTCATTTCCTCTGCTTCCTGTTATCATAGTTGGCAAAACTTGTTTCATCCATCTTCCATCTACACCAAGTACAACAGTTATGTGAAAGCTCAGGCAGGGTTTTTGTCTTAGTCACTTTCTTTGCCTCTGGGATAAAATACCCAGCACCCTCAATTCAAATTAGAAAGGCTTTATTTTTGCACAGGGTTTCAGTCTATAGTTGATTAACTCCAAGACCAAAATAAGGTGGCAGAGAGAGGAAGCACAGAGGAAAAGGTGCTCAGCCTAAGGCTGCCATGGAGCAGAGAGGAAAGGGAGGAGCTGAGGAGGGAAGTATACTCTTGTGGGTCACAGTCTACTGATCGCCCAGCACCCTCATGATGCAAGCATCTTCCAAAACCCTGCCTCTGAAGACATGAGGCTTTGGAGTGGGGGTGGGGGAGACATTCTAGATCTACATCATAATAGTTGTGTTCATTTTTGGTACTTACTAAACCTACCACAAATATTTCTTGACTTGATATACATAAGAAGCAAGCCATTGTCCTATTGTTTATTTCTAGAAATCACCGTCCTAATCCAGCCCTTAATGTGAGCAAATAAGTGAATGTATTTGGCAAAGAAGTTGAAGTTAAGTTTATCATCTTTTTGTCCTTTTTCTCTTTTAAGCTTTTTAAGTCTTTTTGCAAATGATGGGTTTTTTTTAAGGTGACTCAGAATTTTAGGATGCTGTTCTATAAGAGTATTTAGCAAGTTTGATATCAAAAGGATGAACAGTTTTACAGGGTAATCAACATTTAATGGCACCACAAACTGACTTGCCAGAGAAAGCAAATATTCTATAGGATCATGATATTTATTATACAGAAATGTTGATGCTATAGAGAGAAATAGCCAGCATGACTGGTGATACATCTTAATCTGTGTAGTTTGGCTCATTTTCCATATCAACACGTGCAGGGTAGCACTCAGCATGCCAGGTTTGCTCCCCTTTCTCTCCCTTCTCATTCCCTGCAGCCCAATAAAGTAAGAACTTTCTGCTGCTGGTAATTCCTCTTCATAACACCCTCGACAGTTTGTCCCTAATTGTATTTTGAGGTTTATTTGCATTAGTGAGGATCAAAACTGGAAAACAGAACCCAGAGAACATTGAGTATGTGATCCAGAGAGAAGCTGGCCCAGCTGGCACAGAGAGGGTGTTATGAGTTGGGTCTTGATGTCTTCCCAAAGCCTCATACAGTTTTAGATGGGCCGCCTCTTTTTCAGAGGTGGCTGAATCTAGAGTGTGTGATTGATTGGTGGTTCAGGTCTGGGCTTAAGGAGCTGGATCCATTCACTGTTGGATTGGTGCCACCCTAATCCCAGCAGACTGAATATGATACAAAGTAAGAAAGAAACATCTCTCTGTCTCTCTGCCTCTCTCTCTGTCTCTCTGTCTCTCTCTCTCTGTCTCTCTCTGTCACACACACACTCTTCTTTTTCTTCTTCTTCTTCTTCTTCTTCTTCTTCTTCTTCTTCTTCTTCTTCCTTCTTCTTCCTCTTTCTCTCTCTCTCTCTCTCTCTCTCTCTCTCTCTCTCTCTCTCTCTCTCCCCCACATTGCCTTGGTTGTCTTCCACTGCCATGAACTGTTACCCCTCTGTCATGCCACCCTGCCTTAGAACCAGTCAGTTACAGACTGAAGCCTCTACAAACTGTGAGCTAAATGAACCTTTTCCTCTTTAACCTTGGATGTTCAGTATTTTGTCCCAGCAATGAGAGAAAATTAACTAAGACAGAGGGGCAAGGGAAGGCCAGCTTCACAATGTATGACTTGTATATTTGTGCTCAGCCCTCCTCTTGGTTTAATGGTCTTCTATCACTGTCTTGAAATTCTTCATAATTCTAATTTTAAGCATGAATATCTAAAAGACAAGTGAAATCAGACAATGGAGTGAAGGAGACAGACACAATGTGTAAAATATGTTCATTCTGGCTACTTGTTACCCACCGGAATGTAGTCTTTGCAGTGTCCATGAGAATAAGAGGTCAGAGGACCAGCCAGGTGGGCTGTCCATTGAGGTGAAACTATTTTGATCCAGAAAAAAAGCACAGTTGTCATGAGAAGCATGAATAACTGAACTCTCCCATGCCCTTTCTTTCTCTGTTACTTAGCTAACTGCTTACTCTAAACATGAAGATGTAGAATGAAAGGGAAAGGTCAGGTAACCCATAGATCTTTTTCCGTGCAGTGCTTCTTTGCACATCAGTAGGCTCCAAAAGGAGCTTATTAGAATGTGTATATACTGAGAATTACAATGAAAACAGTTGTTTTTACTTTTAAAGCATTGCCACTGCTCTGGTAAGAGTGAAATACATGCTGTCTTTCTGTCTCTCTCACCCTCTCCCCACCAAAGGAATTGAACTCAGGACCTTCACATAATAAGTAAGAACTCAAGTACTCAGCTTTATCCCCAGTCCTTTATATTTCTCATTTTGAGAAGAGGCTTTTCGGTGTTGCTAAAGATGGCCTTGAACTTCAGATCTTCCTGCCTCTGCCTCTTCAGTAGCAAAATACATGATACAATTCATGCCCACCAACTAAATTTTGTAATTCTTTTACTTTAGTTACAACAATACTAAATAGCAATTTTTTAAAAATGACAGAAGAGAGAGGAAGAGAGTAGAAAAGGAAAAAAGCTCTAACAAAATTGTTTCCTGCTCTTTGAACAAGGGACTCCACATCTTCATTTTGCATTAAGCCCTGGAGATAATGAGGCCAGATAACTGAAAGATGCCGGCCTCGCAAAAGCTGGACATACACAAGGAGGAGATGGTGCTGCTGTGTGCTGAGGCCAGCAGTCCTGATGCCTGGTGTCCAAGGAGAGGCCCAGCAAAGCAGCATCTCAGCCTAGGGCTGCTCTGTGAGGACTGAGCAGAAGAGGCTCCCCAGAACCACAGCTTCAGACTGACCGCTTCCCTCAAAAGTCCTGGTAGAAAACGTAAACTCAGTGCAATTATATTGAGGGCCAGAGCCTTAGGATGGTATATTGAGGGCTCTGCTCTTGCCAATGGCTGAATGCTGGGGGCTTGACACAGGGCACGTGGCCCTGTGTGCACTCCCACCTTGCCCAAAGGATACAGGTTTGCTTAAATGTGCAGTCCTTACAATATCATCTTGCAGGGGTGCCGGTCCTTTGTCTTGGGCTTTCCAGCTTCCCTAACTGTGGGGAAAAGATTTCTGATCTTTATAAAATATCCATTCTATGTTATTCTGCTATAGCAGAGTGAAGCATCTATGACATATAACAAAGTCCCAGATGGTGCCAGAAATCAAGTTTGCTGAGACTAGTAAACGAAGCTCCCTGGCTGCCCCCCACCTCTACCCCACCCCCAGCTCCTACCATGCTTCATGCTCTCTGCACCCAGGTAAATTTCACATGGTGACACAGAGTGAGAAGTGTCGCTTGTGATCAGAATAAAGTTTGGGAACTCAGGGAGGAAAGCTGAGGGTAATTGGCAAGTGAGTCACACACTCACTTCATTTTCCATAAGCTCTCTGGATCAGGACATCCCCATCCTCTCTGCTTTGTCTCTTCCATTCCCTTCCCCCAATGCCCTTCCCATAGTCCAGATCCTTTCCAGTCCTTATCATTGTTCTTGAACCTCTATTCCGCCTATGCAATTTTCTCTAATTGTTATGGATGGGTGCCTTTTCCTCTTCAGAATTTGAGCTAAGGGCTGCCAGGAGAAGCAGGCTTTGGTGATACTGAGACCATGGTCAAATCCTTCCGCATGTGAACTAGGGTACCAGGGCCACGTTCCTAACTATCTGAGGTGTCATTTTCTCAGACATAAATAGAAAGGATAAGATCCGTTGCAAGAGATTATTAGAAAGATTAGAAAAATACAACAAAGAAGTGACACACAATAGCTACACACGCAGTGTATGATCATTTTTAATACTGACTTGGCAGTTCATAAAATCTGGTTAGGATCCTAGGATCTGCTGTAATGAAGTGCCACAAACTGCAAGGCTTAACACTAGAGAACTCTATTGAGTAACAGCTCGTGGGTTTAGACGTATAAAACCAAGTAGCTAGCTGGTCATGTTCTCTTTAGAACATGGAGGGGAGGATCTCTCCCTGCCTCTCCCTGGTATTGGAGGTGGCTGTCAAGCCATCACTGGGCTTCATGGTTCATACTTACAGCAAGATAATCTTTGCAAGTGTCTTCACTTAACCTTCTCCTGTGATTCGACTTTCCCAAGATCGAATTCCTGTCTCCTCATCTTACAGGTCACCAGTCATTTGTGATACAGGAATTACCCTAATGATGTCATTTTATCTTCATTATGTCTATAAAGACGACATTTCTAAATAAGGCCATATCTACAGATACCAGAATTTGTAACAGCAACATGGCTATGGGGTGACACAATTCAACCTGTAACAATTTCATACTAATTCATACATATACCCCCTCCCCCACTACCTGTGCTTCCAGCTCCATCCTTACCTTTTTCAACTTACTACCTTGTTGTGGCTACAGTTCATGTTGGGTCCAGAAAGGAAAAAACTTTCTTATTGAAAGGAAATTATGAAACAGCAACTCCCTAAAGCTTTGTGGGAGAACTAGGGGGCCTGAGACTGCTAAGGCCTAAGAGTAGAACAGCTTGGAGAAAGAGATTTAAAGCTTATAAATATCAAAGGACTGCTGGAACAACAGGGGCAGAAGGAACAATTCTAAACACAGGGACACATAAATAAAGCTGATTGAGTTCACTGGCTTCCCTCTCAGTGAAAAATTGCAGTCCCCCCTTCCAAAAGTAACATTTAGCACATCATTAGTTTGGAATGGCTGTTGTCTTTGTGGAATACATTATTTTTTATAGCTTATGGCAGGAGTTGACAGGCAGTTGCATTATTCTATGCTTCCACCCAGATGCTTAGGGGCTGACCTAATCCAGGGCCTATGCCAAACCAGGTCAAATGCCTGAGCCTACACTGATCATCTTCTCATCCTGTTCCCCAACTCTAGTGGCATGATTATTTATGTATTTCTTTTCTGATCAGAGAAGGAATAAATTTCCACTTACACATAGAAAAGAAAGAAATTCTTATGTCTCATTATGTTTTAAAAAAATTCTATCACAGGATAGGGGAAAGGACAAAAGGAGGAAGGGAAAATATTATATGTAAATAGGTATATATGTGTGTGTGTCTGTGCGTGTGTGTATGTGTGTACTATGAATCTGTTAGTTCATCAAAAAGAACAATTTGTGCTTTCTGTGTTCATCTGATCATTTTTTTTCATGCCTACATCATGTAACCTGTTCAACTACTTTTAAAATAATGATATGTAATATATTAACTAGCATTAATGTCCCACTATATTTTTTGAAATTCTGTGTCATTTCTATCTTTTTGTTTTTGCTTTTTTAAAACAAAAAAATCTATTACATATTCTTTGGAAGCATGGTTTAATGAGTTCCTACTCTTTTGTTGTCTACTATACACTAATTGTTTTAGTCAATGCCCCATTACAATTGTTACCATATTTTTCATTCTTATAAAAATCATTGTAAATACCATCTTTGTAGCTGAAGTGTGCCACAATATTCGCTCTAATTTCATATGTTGAGTCTCCAAATTTTTAGAGTCCAACAATCAAAATATGTCTGTTTTTCTAACTTGGAACCATAGGTAACCTTGAAAATGGAAGTAAATGTACTTGTAGATGTCCAGATTTTGAGGGCTTTGATTATTTTTTTTTGAAGGTCAGCATGTCAGGGCCACTGACTCAGTGAAGAGAGAAACTCTTTTAGTCAAGATTCTTAGATTTTTTTCAGTCATCTTCCTATATGCATAGAGGAGGGAAGTCTGCTTAGGACTCTTCTCTACTGCCTCCAAAAATTTCATGAAATTTTCTTCTCTTTTTTTCCTCAGGGCAGTTGGAAAGGAGCTTATAAGAAAATCTTAAACTTCATCAACTTTGATTTGTTATAACCAGCTAGTGTAGGTTTTCTGGAGAACTCATGTATTGGGAGCAGAAAATCTGCAGAGTATAGACTGCAGTCCTCTCCACAGCCTCAATCCATCAGGGCAATTAAAAACCACCTTGTTATACTGCCTCCCCATGCATTTCATCTTTGAGAGATGATCAAGAAGCAGGAGGGGTCCACTTTTTTACTCAAACCTCCCTGGGCCAGATTCCAATCAAACATTTCCTCTTGTTCCTGCACTCCTTTTGTAAAGGACCTCTACGCTTCAGTCATTCTTTGCCAATTTAAATGACTGATAGCTAATTGCATATCATTATTCAGACTTGGAGAGAATGATAACTGTACAGCCCTTCTGATCAAGGAATTAAAGTAAAGAATTCAGCTGCACACCATCTCTTTATGTGCTAGAGGCCAAAAGCCAATTTAGAAAAATTCTAATCTGGTGTTTACTGTTTGAAGAAGGTGAGAGCTTTCTCATCTGAGATTGCAACCAATTCTTATCCAGAAAAAAAAAGAGCAAAATTGATTGAGGGTGCACTGAAAAAAAAGGAATTCATTTATGCTTTTCTGGAAGATAATTTTTTTGTTATTCAATGTGCAGTGCCAGGATAAGCAACCTCAGCCTCACTTGCGCTAGTTAGAAATACAGAGTCTGGCCACATGAAGACATTCTGAACCAGAATAAGATCTCCAGGTGATTTCTATGCATGCTAAGGCTGGAGAAGCACTAGTCTATTATATAAAAAATACTTGCATTCAGCTCCCGGTAAGAAGCTTTTAAAAACCCAACTTTGTTTATAAAATAAAACAAAGTGGAAAACTGTCAAAATTTTTTATGCGTAAAAGTACATCTGAGTTCTTCCAGCATGAACTTGAACCATTTCTAATACTAATGCACAAAAATTAGTCCTAAGAGCTGGAATTTGTTTGCCTTGATCTCCTTTTATGTTTAATTACATAATTTTAGCTAGCTTAATTTATTGAAAATTAAACAGGCATAGTATAATTTTTGCAAAGCTTAAAAGTATATACTTTGAAAATAAAATTTTGTTTGAATACGTAATTCATTGTTAGATTCAATCTTAACTAGATGATTTTATATATATATATTATATATATATTATATATTATATATTATATATACACACACACACATATGATCTCAAGTAGTACATTATTATATACCCTGCACTTTGCTTTATAATATTTGTTAAATAGTCTATTATAGCCTCGGAGAGATCTATGTATTATTTTTAATTTTTGCATAATATTTTTCTAGGTTTACATCAAAATTGTCACTACAGACTGTCATTTAATGCAATTTCTTTGTTTGTTTTAGATACTCTAAATGACACTGTAATGAACATCTCTCTGTACCTATGTTTGTATGCAAGTATGTCTATTTGTAAGGTAAAACCTGAAAAATAAAATCATTTCTAAGAAAATAAACATTTAAAACATTTAAAATTTTGATATTTTTTCTGAAATATTTAGTAACCAAATAACCAATGGAGAGGACTTTGAACTTCCTGTGTTCTTTTTTGACTGAGATATCTGTAGCCTTCCAGGTGGAAATTAGTGTAATCTTGCTATTTCAATAGACACTTAATTATCAGAAGATCTACACATATCTTCTTGTTTCATCTGTATCTTTATTTGCATAAATAATTTAAGAACTATTTATAGTTCTTATATTCTTTGTACAATATAAATATATTATAAATGGATTGCAGTTTTATAAAAACAATTTTTACAATCTTTAAGTATATTTAGATACAAGACCTTTTGTGTTACATGAGTTTTCAATTTAAAAAATGAGTCTTAAACATTTACTTTGAATGTTTTCTCATTTATTTTTCATGTAGCACTTTTAACATTATAGTCTTTAAGTCTTGATTTTAGGTCATGTTTAGAAGAGGCATCCCTACTCAATACTTAGAAGTAGACTTCTCTGCATTTTCCTTTCTTTCTTAGAAAAAGTTCCTCTATTTCGAAGTTTATTTTGGTTGACTATATAAATCATGGATCCAATGCCTTCTTTTTTCCTATATTTAATGCACTAAATTGAAATACAGCCCTAAACATGTCCTAAATTTTGCATGTATCTGAGATATTTTCTGAGCATCCCTGTTTTTGCTGTCATATGTCAAAATGTAGTTTTAATCAGGGGCACTTCAGGCTTAGTCTGCATCTCAAGCAGGGTTAGACTCCTTCCACAGCTCTTATATTTAGAAATTTCCTGACAATCTTGGATTGGATTTTCCTCTAAGAATCTGGAATTAGTTCGAATAGTACTGGGCTAGGGAAGATCTGTTGAAATTCTTATTTCATTTATGTCAAATGCATTAATTAGGTTAAGGAGAATCAACTTGCTTATGATGTAAAATCTTCTCATGGGAGAAATTGCTTTATCTTTCCATTTATTGAGGGGTGTGTGTGTGTGTGTGTTGTTCTAAATTGAACCCAGGATCTTTGCTCTGAGCTACTTTCAAAGCCCTCCATCCCCTCCTTTTTTTATTTAAAAAAAAACAGTAAAAAGGGTAGAAATAATACAGAATTTCAAAAGAAATTAACTCTAAGAAATCACTAGTTGATAAATTACATATTGTCATCTTAGAAATAGTTGTTCAAGTCCCAAAATTAAAGCATAGAAAGTGGACAATCAAACAATGAGAATGCAAACAAATGATTCAACAAAAACTTAGTAATGTGGTTATCTATCTTACACACTTAAACATACATGCAGTTATATCCTTTAGAGCACTTTCCTTCACTTTCTTTTTTACAATAACTATTACACATTTTGGAACTTACTACTCCTACAGTTTTTATTACTTTTTATACCATAGAGACAATGTGACATTTATAAATATGATTCTTATTTATTTCACTTAGGAGGATAGTCTCCAGTTGCCTCCATTTACCTATGAAAGCCTCGAGATCATCCTTTTTATAGCTGAGTAATATTCCATTGTATAAAAATACCACATCTTTTTTCCTAACCCCCACTTTTGGTGAGACACTTCTCCTTAATTTGATAAGTTGTCCAGACTGGGCTTGAACTCTTAATCATCCTGCTTGAGTCTCGCACAGTGCTCAGGCATTTTTTCCTCCCAAATAGTTTGTATATTTCTCATTAAGTTTACTCTTGGTGCTACTGTTAATGGAGTCTTGTTTCTTTACTGTGTATTTTGACTACTAGGTATATATATGAAGGAACCATATTTCCTACATTTATTTTATGCTTTTATGTATAACTATATTCTTTATTTTTGGATAGTAGTTCTTTATTTGAGTCTCTTGTTTTTCCTACTCACTTGGTAATATCTTCTGGATAGAATAGATTGACTACCTTCTCTAGGGTTTAATCATTAATCTAAGACAAGATGAAGGAACTCACTTTTCTTCTGGCAGCAAATCAAACAAACAAACAAAAAATCTTCAAATGAGAACCTAGAAAGAAACTAAAGAATCCCAGCTATATTTATGAGGAAGCAAAGAACCAAAGTTATGATCGGGCAGGAGCCCATAACATTGGGAATTGTTACCAGTGGAAGGATGAGCCCCTTGGTACCTCATGTTGGTGGCAACGCTCACAGAAGAAGTCCGCAAACAGTCTGTATTTTGGCATTTATTTTTTTGAGATCTACTGCTGAAATATTTTTATCAGTACTCCGCATAAATTTTAAAGAAAAATAACTTCCTTTATTTTTGCACAACTTATTTATTTTCTTATTTATTTTACTTTCTCTTTGATCTCTCAAAAATTAGAGATGTATAATAAATCCTCCCAAATCTATTGTTTCTCTTGATTCCCCAGTTAGAACTGTATCTATTTCCAATCTATTGTTTCTCTTGATTCCCCAGTTAGAACTGTATCTATTTCCACATTGTTTTCCAGCATACACATTCTCTTGAGGATTATAACTCTTATGAAACAATTCTCTTTGCACTGTTTTTATGCTTTCTGCCTTGAATTTTCCTTTGCCTAATATTAATATTGTCATGTCTACCTTTATTTATATTTCATTCTCTAGGCTTATTTTGCATATCTCTTTCTTTTTTAACCTTTTGAATCATTAGATTTTAATTATGAATTATAGGCAGCAAATAGTTCTGTGGTCTATCTCCAAGTGTCTATCTCCAAGTGTCTCGATTGTACAGGAGCTTGACTCATTTGCGTTTATTGTCAGAGTTGATGCGCTTATTATGTTTGGCAGCTTTCTTTCTGCTTATTATTTTTTACATGCTTCCTGATGGTTTCATTTGCTCTGTCCCTTTTGCACTCTATGCCTTATGTTTCATTTCATTTTATCTCATCTTTTGAAAAATACACATGATCTGTGTGACACCCTTCATTGTAACATTTAAAATTTTTCAAAAAATATTCTTCAATTCCCCATTTTTCATGCCTTAAAGTTAAGAACACAATAATAAACTCTGATTCCCTTCTACATAAGAAAGTATTTTGGCACTTTTACATTATTCTGCTTCCTGTTCCCCAGCATTCTGGTACTCACTTTCATGATATGTATGCTCAGAGCCAGATAATTATAATTTTAAAACATTTTAATATGAAAGCAATGCCTTCAAGAAGAAAAAACATGAAATTGGCATTCAGCTTTATTACCAAATCTCTTACAATTTTTATAAGCAATTTTATTTTAACTTGTCTCAATGATCACCATCCATAACTAAATACCATGCCTTCCCCAATTTTGAACTGATGATTTTAATCTCTCTGTGAGCTATCTGGAGCCTACGGTCAAGTTATATTTTCATCAAGGCTGTTTAGTATATGAAACCTTCAATAAATAAGAACATCTTGTCTGTGGCTTGCATCCATTAAATAAAGATTAGCTATGAAATACAATTTTTATAAGAAACTCTTCACCACAAAGCTACAGATGGGATTGCATTATATCATTCACTTAATGTTTCATAAAAGGAACATCCATTTGCCAATTATTTAGAAACTTTGTTTCAGTATACCACCAATCTTTTTTCTAGTATTTAATTAAATTTTCTATTTGTTGACATTTACCTAAAATATTTTAACACATATTGATATGCTTAACCTAATTTCTTGGGAAACGAAAAGACTAAATCATTTACATTTATTCTATTTCACTTCAGTTTTAGAATGTTTCATCTGTGATGACTGACACCTTCCATTCTTAGGCTAATTCTCTGTTCTCAATTCTATCATTTTAATCTTCTTTTCATTTTTTTCTGCCTGTGACTTAAAGGCACTTGGAAAATATTTTAAACTTGTGAAATCTCTTTGTTTCCTAAAAATAGGAAATTTGAGGGTTTATGATTAGATCAAAGACACATGCAATATCCTAGTTTAGCCACATGCATTTTTCTATCCCTAATATATTCTGTATCTCATAAGAAGCAAATAGAAATATAGTTAGTAAAAGCAAATGAGACTTTCATGTTTATGTTTAGGAGGAATGCTATGCTAACTACATATATGACTTTGGGTCATCTAAGGTATTATCTTCGCTTGCAAGTATCTCTTTGACATCTACAAGACAAACCTGGGTGTTTATAAGATCTAGTCCACCATAGGGTTTTCCATTAAATCTTTCCTGGACCACCACTAGACTATCAAGTAAAAAGGCATGTAGCAACATTGCAAGATGTTAAAGAATAGAGTACAGGTGACAGATCCTCAATTAGTAAATCTTAATCATGAGCACCACCCACAGAGAGTGCAGAGGATGTCTCTACAGTCCCCCCTCTAGGTGAAAAAGTTGAATCTGTAATGGAAGATGCTTACCATGATAAAGATATAATCAGAGTTCTTCCTTATCTCCTCAGCAGCTTAATACAAATGCCTTATGGTTCTGCCCCACTGCCCAAAAGATCACACCTGACCCAGATTTTGGGTAAGCATATCTGGTTTTAAAAGGTAGTGAACCCTGAAACTGTCCTTGACCAAGGACAGATGATTTGGTAAGTACCTCAGCTCTCTGTGTTATAGAACAGAATAGAGGTATCTTGTGCAGATTTAAACTTACCCAACACACGTCCTTAGGATTTCTTTTTCTTTAACTGTTTGGGAAGATGTTCCACTTCGTCAGCCTGCACTATAATTCATAGACTGTAAGCAGTTTCTGTTCCTGTTATTCATCCTCAGAGGAGGAGAAACACAGCAAGCCCCTTACTTCTGTTGCTTCTTCTATTGCCAACCATTTGCTATTCACAGCTGTAGAATGTTTTTTCAGATTCTTGAGACTGGCAAGATACTGAAGATGTTGGGGACAGCTGTGGCCCCAAAGACCTGTGTTCTGTGCTCCATACCAGACCTGAGTGCAATTGCCCCAGAATTATTCTTCCTAATTTGCCTAATGTGGCTTAAGGAACATCACATTGACTCAGGTATTTTGTCTTATTTACAGTTTCTTAAATAGCCTCCACACTCTGTTTACTGAAAACTCCCCTTGTTCTGCAGCAATACTGATGCACACAGGATGTGAAGATAGTTACTAGCTTACTCCCCAGGATTTCCTGGACGTCTCTTAAGGTGGTTCCAAAATTCAAATGTATTTGTTCCCAAACCTGGTATTGCCAACCATATTTGCTGCTATAATTGTCATCATAATTGTTACTATATGTGATTCAAATTTTACTTAAATTTACACTAAAATGTAAATCTAAAAGTTATTGTTTCTATCAATGCAAAGTTGACTACTTCACAAAGCCTCCAAGGGAAAACCTTAAAAACCATGTCATATTTGATATAAAGATGTATGAGAAAACTGTAAAAGATTTGAAAATAAAATTATACACACATATGTCATCTGCGTTCATGTTGGCTTTTTAAGTTCTGAAGATTTCTTTCACCACTTTAAGGACTAATTCTCAATGCTACAATTACAATGAGTACATTACAATGCTCAATGAGTACATCTCAATGCTACATTACAATGAGTAACTAATTCTCAATGCTAAATATACGATGGAGTCAGTGGAAAGATTTAAAAAATGTTGGGGCATACACTCAAAGATTGTAGTCTGGTTTACCCAGAGTGAAACCAGACATCAAGCATTAGGGCCTCTTTTGTTTCTAAAGCTCCTCATAGAATCAAATGTGCAATAAGAATACTTTAGTAAAGAAACCTCTGCCTACTTTCATTTTGATGACTGACAGCTACCTTGTGCAATACAAAACATGACGCTGTCCTCCATCTCCTTTCTCTCCCTCCGTCTTTTTCTTCTCAACTTTATTATATCTGTAATTTTAGTGGCCAGGTTTTCAAATTCTGATAATAGTTCCTCTGTCATCTAATGTTTTGATGCTGTGGCAAGTTTTATCTTTTGCTTTGTCTTCACAGGCATTTTAAGAAAACAATATACGAGGTACAATCCAAGTCTCCAGGGGTTAGCGAACTCTTAAATTGGAAAAGCTGTGCTCGCTTAGGTGGTACATATATTAAATTGGAAAAAAATTTTTTTTTTTTTACTTTAGAAGTATGTTGGACAGGAAAACCTTACAAGTAATGCTTTGTTTTGCTACTTAAGTTTACTTTGATATTATTTTAATATTTTACTTTTTTGTGTTTCATTTTATATCAGAGTTCCTTTTTATGAATACATACCACAAACGTTTACAGTATATGCAAAAATAAAAAATAGACATATGTGTGCCTGCCACACCCAACTTACAAAATGGGAAATTGCCAGTCTCTAAACATTTCCCTTCCTTCCACTCAGAGTTAACTAGTATACTACATTTTATATTTATCCTTCTTATTTGAACATCATTTAAACATACATTGAATATGTCAGAATTCACTGTTGTGTTTTGAGTATTAAATACAATTCTCTTATTTTCATTTTATTTTAAAACAAAAAAATGATTAAACACAATGGTATGAAATTCAAATCAGCCTAATAGGAGATTAACAGTGGTTACTGTATTATTTTCTTCAAAGTAATTGCTCAGATTACAAGCTATAAACATGAAAAAGTGATTGAGCAATGAAAGTACTATTCTTTCTAAACTATTCTTTTGAAGAATTAACAGAAATTAGTAGTATGATTATTCATCTTGTAGATAGATATTCATATGACTAATACACATGAATATATATATATATATATATAGTCCTTTCCCTTCCTTCTTTTTTCCTTTCTCCCATCCCAGTTGTCATTTCCTTTTTGAACAGTTTCTTCTCCTTTCACAAGATCTATTATACATTTTAGGTCTTATTTACTCTTTCAATTTTTTATACTAAGAAGACAATATGATGTTTATACTTGCAAGTCTGATTTATTTCATTTAAGAATATGGCCTCAAGTTATACCCATTTACCTACAAAAGCCTGGAGTTTATCCTTCTCCATAGCTGAGTAGTACTTCTTTATATATAAAAGCACCACATCTTTTCTTATCAGTTCACTGGTTGATGAGATTTTGGGTTGTTTTCAAGATTTAGCTATTACAAATTGTTCTGCTATAAACATGGGTGCACATATATCACTGTAGTATGATGTTTTTAGTTCTTTTAGGAAAATATCGAGAAAGAGAATAGCTGTATCAAATGGAACTTCCAAACCTAGTTTAAGGAATCTCCACACTGATTTCCACAGTGGTTTTACCAGTCTACATTTCCACCAACAGTGAAGAAGTGTTTTCTTTTCCTCACAACCCTGATAGCATTTTTTATTGTTTGATTTCTTTATGGTAGCCATTCTCTCTGGAGTGAGATGAAATCTCAATGCTGTTTTAATTTGCATTTTTCAAATGACCAGGGATGTTGAACATTTTTTCATATATTTATTTGCCATTTGTATTTTTTCATCTGAGAATTGCATATTCACCTCAGATGTCCATTTTTGGAATAGGTCTTTGAAGTTGGAGGGTCTTACTTTTTTTCAATTATTTATATGTTCCACATAGAAGTCTTGTCTGAGGGACAATTAGCTAAAAAAAATTTTTCCCATTCTGTGTTTTTTTCTTTTCACCCTGTTAGTGATATCTTTTGATATGCAAAACCTTTTTAATAAGATGGGATTCCAGTTTATTTTTTGAATAAACTTCTCATGGAATTTGGGCTTTATTCATGAACTCTCTGCCTAGACTCAATGTCTTCAAGATTTTTAACTAACTTTTCTTCCAGGAGATATAGTGTTTCTATTTTAATATTTAGATCTTAAAATTTGACATATGTCGAATTTTAGTCTTCAGCATGTAGAAAGCCAATTTTTTTTCAGACTCATTCACTGAAGAGGCTATCTCTCTTCCAGTGAATGTGTTTGGCACCTTTGTTAATGATAACATACCTAAGTGTTTTGTAATTGTGTCTGCATCTTCTAATCTGTTCTACTGATCCTCAGATATGGGGGTTTTTTGCCAATAACATGCTAATTTTATCACAGTAACTTTGTAGTATAATTTCAAGTCAGAGATTGTGATGCCTCCTGCCTTGCCTTGTTGTCCAGAATTGCCTTTGCTATTCTAGGTCTCTTCTGTTTCCAAATGAATTTTAGGAATGTTTTCACTAGATCTTCGAGGTATGTTAATGGTATTTTGATAAGGATTACATTAAAGCTGTGTAATAGTTTTGAGGGTATGGCCCTTTTCTTAATGTTGGTTCTTCCTATCCAAGAACAAGAGGTATCTTTCCATTTTCTGAATTTTTCTTCAACTTTTTTCAAGTATTATAGATTTCAAAGTATAGACCTCTTACATCCTTTGTTAGGCTGATCCCTAAGTGTTGTGTTTTTTTGGTTGCTATTGTGAAAGGTGTTATTTCCATAATTTCTCTCTCAGTAAGTTTGTTGTTTGTATGCGAAATGCTATTGATTTTTGAGTGTTGACTTAGTACCCAACTACACTGCTGAATTTGCTTATTAACTCTAGTAGTCTTTTGAAGGAGTTTTTGGGATCTTCTACATAGTGTGTCATGTCATCTGCAAATGATGATAATTTAAATTTTACCTGTCCTATCCATATTCCTTTTATTTCTCTCTCTTGTCTAATTTCTCCGGCTAACATTCACAGAACTATATTGAATAGGCGTGGTGATAGTGGACATCCTTGTCTTTTTCCTGATTTTACAGTGAAAACTTTTAGTTTCGTCCATTT
>PVJX010017447.1:0-13597 GCA_004027295.1 Dolichotis patagonum
ACTATTGTGTTATGTTTGATATTATTGTAATTGAAACTATGCTCAACTATAGCAGAGTAAGAGATATGGTGTTAGATACTGTTGATGTCCAGTTGACTTAATGTAAAGTACTGTGTTGCCTATGTTGTCCTCTTCTGATCTGCTCTGTACTGCCCCCTTTTGTTTTATTCTCTTTTAAATTAAAAAAAAAAAAAGAAAGCTAATGAAATTTTGATCACTGCAATTGAAATTGATCTAGAGCAGATCTGGACCCACTTGACAAGGACAGGAAATGGAGTGTTGCCAGTCAGAATGGAAATGAGGGTTATATGTGACAGACATTTCAAAGGAATATGTAGTAACAATTAGCGGGCTGACAGGATAAAAGGGATAAAGCTGTCTTTAAAGATTTTGCCTCAGACACCAGGAACGTGAGTAATAACAGACAGGTCATGACTGATTTTAACAAACACTGGTTTTGGACTTAGATATGTTGCATTTGAGAAGAGGAAATTTCAGGATGGGAATATGAGATTCACTGGGGAGATGCAGTGACAATGTAGTTTTGAGAATATTTTAGTCATATGTAAATCAAAAGCCTTAGGAATAGAAAAACCAACTGGATTTTGGATACAATGAGTAGCTAGCTTTAATCAATAAAATTTAATCTTTGAGAGGTAGAATTTTGTTAGTTAAACTCAGTCTACTGAATAAAATTTGGAGGCATAAAACCAAATGAGTATTTTTTTGTATGGTTATAAAAGTATGTAAAAATTATTTTAAATGGAGAAAATATAAATAAGGAGGGAAAAATCAGCCTGAAAAATCCCAGCCATAGCAAAACCTATTAACTTTTTCACAAGCTAAAATCACCTCTTATAATTTCATAGTTTATTCTCTATGTTAAATGTATTCTTTTCCTCAGCTTTACATAAGATTTTGTCACACTACTCCTAATGCTAAATATCAATACCAATTACTGCCTTCACTGACATCTATAGAAGAGTGTTATATCAGTTAGGGTTCAGTAGGGGAACAGTTTTAAAATATATACTTGTGTATACTTGTGTGTATATATATATATATACACACAAGTATATATTTTAAAACAACAGTTTTAATATATATATTAAATATATAATATATTTAATATATATAATATATTTAATATATTTAATATTTAATATATATTAAAACTGTTAAAATATATAATATAATATATATTAATATATATATACACAAGTATATATTTTAAAACTGTTGTTTATATATATATAAATTTTTTTTACGGAGTTGTCTTTCATGGTCTGTGCAAGAATGCAAAAGTGCTGTCTTAAGGCTGGAAGGCAGGAGGAGCCAGTGGAAAGCTGGAGGCCAGGAGCTCACTACAGACATCTGTGCAAATCCCCATTGGAAAACCAAATGGTTCTTGCTGGAAGGCCGAAGTCTGCACTGGAAGCCAAGAAGCACTGAGGAGGATCATCCAAAGGTGATGGTGAAGACCTACGCTCCAGAGGCGAAAGGGAAGACTTCTTTCTTTGATTTCCTTTTATTTCAGCCAAGCAACGAGCCTGTTGGTTGGTGCCACCCACACACAGGGTGGGTCTTCCAGGTTTTTTAAGGTTTGCGAATTGATTGCCCTCCCAGAACAAATCCGCCAGGCATTTGTTGATCTGTTTAAGCTGATGCCATAATTAACTATCACAGGTGGATAAATAGTCATTTTTGGAATTACACAAGTTTATTTAAATTTTAGAATCATAAGTTTACTGTTGAATGTTGTAATATTCCTTATAAAAACATGGTTCCTTCCTTCTTAGTAAGAAGTATTTTCCAACTTGAGATTGGTAAAGAAAAAAATGGAAAGATATCTGTTGCAGGTTTAATTTCAACACATATGTAATGTCCTTCCCTCATTCTGAGACTGTTTAATCAAATAGGCTGCTCAACGTGTCATTCACAGACATCTGTGTCCCCAGTGTAGTTTCTGCTAATTTTTGCTATTCTGGAAGCCAGAAGCAGTGAATTTTTATCATAGATGGTTACATCCCATTATTAATTTGAGTTGTTCCCTCCACTTGTCAGAAACTTGTATTTGGCACATATGTAGTACCTGCATTTTACTTCAGCTTGTTCCTATGTGTTGTCACATCTTCTAATAAATAGCCCATTCCATTTCCCGTAAAATAGGGAAAAGTTCCCCGCGATTGTTTTCTGTAGGAAAGGCTTAAGTGAACGGAGAAAAGCGGTGAAAACCAAAGGATTCAGAAAACTTTCTGGTCCTCTAAAAGGAAAGACTCAAAATAATGTCACTTTTAGTTATTACTATTGTGATTAGCCTTTGGAAAATAATCTTGGAAGGGTTAATCATCTGGATTATAGGGTAAGTTGTGTGTGTGTTCACAGGAAATTAGATTTTAGTTTGAAACAAAATTCATGACTGACAAAATGGTGGAAAACATAGTAGCATCATGCTGCCTCAGATTACTTGAGGGAGGCAGAGGAAGATTTTCTTTTGGCATTTCTGCCATTAACTTATGGGACTCACTGACTCAGCACCTTGTGCATTAATAATTAGAATGAGCTGCCGAGAAAATGTCACAGGTGAGCCACTGCCTCCTTTACTGTTGTTCTCATGCCCTTAAAAATTTAGTCTCCCACAGGATCCTGTGACTTCTCCAGGGTTAGTAGAGTTTAAAATGCGCATTGTGTTTAAAGGTGCCTCCACTGCGTTTTCCTCTACAGCAGCTTATAACAAATCGTTTTGTCTCACATACAGCTTCAGTATTTATAGCAGTTTCAGGTAGATGTCTCAGAGGTATGTGTGTGGCAAAATAACAGAGTTTAAATACATCGAACAAGTCTATTGCTGCCCATGGTACTTATTTCTTGTCTTTCATCACTTTTTTTGCCTTAAATGAAATAGAGAATACTGAAATTTGAGAAATTTTAAGCTAATCACATTTACATTTTTATGATGCCTTTTTTTCAGTTTAAACCTTAAACTTGCTATCTTGCCATAAGAAGCCATACCAAATTTGCTTGTTTCTACATTACTGTAACAAGAAGAGTTTGAATTCTACTTAACCTGAAGAGACTAAGATGCCAAATAGCTGTGTCCAGTGCATTT
Source organism: Dolichotis patagonum (assembly GCA_004027295.1). NCBI lineage: Eukaryota > Metazoa > Chordata > Mammalia > Rodentia > Caviidae > Dolichotis > Dolichotis patagonum. The sequence continues at coordinate 3,110 of PVJX010017447.1, forward strand.
GGTTAAGATATCAAGGAAATCAGAATTCCAGAAATCAGCCACCCTGAGGAAAGGATGTTGTTCACTTTTTTAGAGAGTAGGGAGTCAAATGACCTACATGGACATTGATACTGATAAAAAATTTAAACATAAGCAAAACTGGAAAAGGTGATATAAACCTAAATGTGCCCATTTAAGTTTAAAAAATTATCAATTCTAGTCCAATCTTCTTTAATCTACACTCCTTCCTACTGCCCAGAAGAGGAGAAAACATCTTCTCATGTTTTAAAAATAAAACAAATAACAAAATTCATATGTCAAAAAGAAGAAATAATAAATAAATTTCCAGAAATAGTGTGATGACACTTGAAATTCTACCATCCTAAAGTTAAAGCATTATAAAGGATGCAGCTTTCTATCTTATTTCAAAAATTTATTTGTTTGAATTAGGATTTTGAGCTCTATACATAAAAATTGATTAATCCAGTTGGTCTATTTAACCAAAATTCCCACTCCTTTCAATTTTTCTTGTAGTTCAGTTAATGAAATAATGATTTTACTTCATGAATTTTTGAGTCTAATTACAAATTTTTTGTGTTATTGCAAATATTAGGCTATCATTATATTTTTTCTTTGGTGAGGTGAGTTGAGACAGGGGCTCACTATAAGGTTGGCCTTGAACTCACTGTGTAACCCCAACTGGCCTGGTTGATCCACTTGCTTCAGTCTCCTGAGTACTGGGATTGCAGATGTGTGCCTGTATTATCTCTGCACCTTCTCTAACACGAGCCTTAAATTTAGATTGACCATAAAAGAGTTTTATATTTGTAAAGATTCTTTCATATGTGAATTGAATATTTAAATTGGACAATATTTTCCCTTAATTTTCTCATTGGAATCAATCAATAGTTATTTAATCAAATGATGCAAAATTATGATATTCTAATTCCATTAATCCTTGTTTATTTCTCAAGGGAAATATTTTTATGAAGAGAAAATTTTCTCTAGCAGTATATCAGTGGTCCTTTGACTTCAGTCTCATCATGAGAATCTAGCTTTTGGTTTTGACAATTGTAAGCACTTAGTATACTTATAACAACCCAAATGAAAAGCCACTATTCTTCCATTATATTATAGTGTTTTCTCTTACATGTAATTTATATTGCTTCTGGTCTCATAAATATTTCTGCTACATTTTGCTTCAAAGTATGGATTTCTCCATTTATTCCTTGACACTATTGCAATGCTAAAATAAATATGTAATTCTGCTACCTTGTTTTTATATATTTGGAAATTGTATCTAAATGTATTAATTAAATTCTTCTGAGCACCATTCCTAGAATAATCTTCAGTCGGGTCAGTTTTTGTGGCGTGTAATTGACACAGTGAAGTCATGCCCATTGTGGCTCATGTAGATTATCTATTCTGATAGGTGTGACAGAGCTTTGATTAAATTGCTTTATGGGGTTTTCATTTCTCTCTTAAGTCTATAAGCACTGATTCAGACAAAGAAATCTTAGATGAAAGCTCAGACAACTAAAACATACAATGTTGTTTCCTCAGGTCTTTGTTGAGTCACTAATGCAATTTTCAAACATGATATATACTGTTTTCATTTATTGCCCTGATTTTATTTTTTGCCTAAAGCTAGTTATTTTTCCTTAAAGTGAGTTATTGATTTACTCTCCCTCCAGCTGAATCACAAACTTACAGCCACCTGCAGTGATATGGTTGTTGTGACTACAGAATCAGTCAGGGAGAGAAGGCTGTTTTGAACTATACACACAATAATGACTTTTTATTTTCCAAAAAATACCCCAGACTCCCTTTAACAAAAAGCAAACAGAAGCAATAGTTCCTGAAAATGTTTATGAAATGGAGTGTAGAACTCAAACCTACTGATATCCATGCAAAACTTTTAAATGTAAATGCGTTTTTGTATTTTGGCACCAGGGATCGAACTCAGAACCTTGCACTAGTCTGGCAGGAGCTGTGCAACTACACTATATCACCAGACCCAATGCATTCATTTTTAGTAGAAATGAAAATTAACCCAGCTTCCAAAATATCTCAGGTTCTGCCTGAGGTTTTATGGGAAGGTTTTGCAAAATGAGTCAGCTTTTATATCACTGTAGGATAAGTGAGCAGATTTCATTTCTTTATATTGGATATGAAGCTAAGTATGAATTCCATTAAGTTCCATTCAACAAATACTCCTTTTATGTTTTTCCTATGAGAGGAACCACATTAGGTGTAATGAAGAATACAGAAAGAAAATATGATTTGTGACTTCAAGGACATTTCTCTCCAGGTTAAATCAATCTCCACTGTGAGTTCTTTTACAGCACATCCTTTCTCAAATTGTATCAAATTATTTTAGAGTTTGTGTTGCAGTCATTAAGCACTGCATTTTTCTGTTCCTGTGAAATACAGCTACAGTATTTTAACTATTTGAGACATCACTTAACTTTGATGTCCAACATAGTCTCTTTTCTACACATAAAGCAGACAGAAATGAAGATATTCTTACTAGCAGAAAACAAGAAAAGGAATATTGCTGACTGAACCATGACCTGGATCATGTGCTGGGGGGCATCTAAATGGACGAGGTAGGCCATCGGGAAAGAGCAGCAGACTCAGATGTCGTTTAAAATATCCTCTCCAAAGTGAAAAAGGAGCACCAGTCATTTTTAGAATTTTCAGTGAATATTAGGAAGAAAACATTGTAATTAATCTTGAAAAATAAAAATGATTCAGTAGATAGAACTTTCTTGCTTGTTAGTAAGCCAGTTTCTCCACCTACCACTAGGTTTTTCTATGTGAAAAGAGATAAACAAGGAAAAGTATAGTGCAGAAGAAACTTTAATTTGCGATGAAAATGAAGTAAAATAAAAATCTGCTATTTTTGCCCCTCTCCCTTTATGCTGATGCATGGGGACACAAGAAAAATTTGGTTGAGATATGTGACCCTCAATCTCATCCCTTTCAAATGAAATCTTGCAATAGAAAAATCTCAGATGAACTGGCCATAGTAGCAGACATCTAAAATCTCGGCCTCTCGAGTCTGAGGCTGGAGTATTGCAAGTTTTAGGTCAGCACGGGTGATGCTTTAGCAAGATTCTATCTGAAAAACAAAAAGGCTGATGGTGTAGTTCAAGGCTCCTTCAGTACCTGAGTACAATCACCAGTACTGGAAAAAATCTCCGATGACTGAAGGGTTACTGAAGCCACAAAGAAGTTGGCTCTTCTTCCGGTTTGGGACACTGACAAGGTCACAGTGGTCTGAAACTAAGCCAGTTATAGTACTACAGGGAGCAGAGTGGCGTGGTCTGGTGGAGAGAACTTTTTTAGCATCCTTGGGTCTCTCTTGGTTCTCTTTGTTCATGAGATGCTTTGAATTTCTTCAGTGTTCTAGATCCAGGAATGCTGAAGGAAAGCTATGGTCTGAAGGAATGCCATGGCCACAGTGAGGATGACCCATGGAGAAAGGTGTCTAAGAGACAGATTAGCTAAGTCTAGGAGCCGATGGTGAGTGGGGAAGACAATCAGGATAAGACATGTAGAGTCAGCAAGGCTGCACAGGTAAGGCCCAGTCAGAGAAAGTGTCGCTGAGCTGCAGCCCAGTAGAGAGAGACAAATGCCATGGGTCATCTGGGAACATGCTGAGCAGCAGGAACCAACATGTTGTACAATGAGAGGAAACTGAGGGTCAACAATTCAGAAACCCCTGCCATGGCAGACACAAGAATCAGCAGGCGGTGAGGATGTTTCCTGCCATATAATCTTTACTGCCTCTGGATGTCTTCTGAGGGTAGAGCGAATAGCAAGTAATTATTCAGACAGATAAGAGGCTGGGCTTTAAAGAAGACTAAGTTATAAAGCAAATTTTGACAGGCAAACAATATTCATGTTCACCTCACTACTCAGCGTCATAGGAGCCACTCCAAAATTGGGATCAGTTGCAGACTTCATGGGTGCAGTGTAAATAAATTTGTGACTCTATTAAGTTACATTGCAGCTTTCTGTCACTGATGCTACATATACTACTGGGATATGGGTGACATGAGAGCACAAAGATGTATTATTCTCCTTTAGTATTTATTGTAACTGATGTGATGCCTAGCAGATGAAATGTTAAAATGTGTGTGACAGTGAAGTCAATTTACGGCCACTAAGAGCATTTGCTTTGAAACCAATATTTCCTTGTGCTTGGGCTGATCCCCTGTGGCACAAGAGGTGCTTCATAATGTAAAGAAGAAGCAGTGTTTATAAAATCCAAAGTTTTACAACTTGGCCGGCTTAGCGTCTATCATTGTCAGCAATTTCCTTAGTAATATTAACAGTTAAAACTTAGTAAGTGCTATTTCTATAAACACAGTGCTACACTTTGTAATTTACATTGTTCACTTAATGAAAAATAATTCAATGTCAGTGGTTAACACTTTTGTTTAAATCAGTTCCCAAACAGGAGATAAAAGACACATGGTAACTTCTACAAAGAAAGTTAAATACAAAGAATTATTTTTTACACTATGTGGTCAGCAGTAATGGTGCAAATACCTAAATAATTTAAAAGTTGCAGATGCAGGGAGTAAGGTATAGGAGTAAGCTTTCCCCCTATGGATGAAACTCAACACAAAAGAAACAAATCTGGATGAAGTTTCTCACAGATTGAGATCTAGACCTTTTTATAATAAGTGCAGCCACATCTCACTGGAAAGGGGAGAAATCCACTGAGGTTGTACAAGGCCAGGAATCATCAGGAATTCATTTATTGGAGTGATGGCAGAAGTTGACCAGGGGGAAGTCCTGAGCCTTATAACTCTGTCCACAGAAAGCCATGGTGGGGTAGCTATAGGGAAAGCTGCTCATAGAAATCTGTGGACATAGTTGTACAGAGCCACTAGAGTGACTGCCAAATATAGATGCCCATACAGAGGTGCTGTATGCTGCTAAACATAAGATATAACTTTCTAACTTCCACTTGCTAAAGGGGCTGGGCAGCACTTGGAGCCATATGTGGGCAACCTATAACACCTTTGGTCTGCCTCGGGTGCCTTCCACTGGTAAAGTTTCACAGCTAGCGGAGAAGAAACCACATCTAAGAGCTGTAATAGGCCATAAAAGGTAAATTTGAAGCTAAAAGACTAAAGATTAGTAACAGACCCATCTGGTAGCATATTACAAATTAGAAAATTGAGTGTAAGAGAGACTTTAGTGAGCCTTTGAGCCACAAAAGGAGAAGAAAACCTTGAAATTAAAATCTGTGTGTTTAGCTCCCTTTATATGCTTTCGAAGACTAACCTAGGCCTATAGGATAGTCAGTAGGAGAAGTGAGCTCCAGTAGGAAAGCCTAGTAAGATATGAGAGGGAACCAAGTACAAGGAAATAGGCTTCCTATTTCAGATATGTCCTGCATGACTTCTGAGCTTTTTCTTCCGAGTTTAGGTTGTTAACATGAGAATTCATAGTTGTTAGAGGTTCTGTCACATGGTGAAAATAGTTGATAGGAACCTGCACATTGATTCATTTTTAAAATAAAACATTTCATAAAGCTATAAAGAATATAGAGACCAGGACAGTAAGCCCTGGGAGTGCCAGCACACACACACCATTGGAGGGTGGAGTGATGTTGGAGACCACTATCCAGTAGCTCTGAGCAGAATTTAAATTTAACTAATTGGCTTTCTATGTTTATCTGTGAGTCTGTCCTAGGTCTAGGCCCCTTGCCTGGCGATGGGAGCTGATTCACAGTAAGTGAACCTCTATGAATCACTGGTCCTGGCTGAGGCCTGTAGTGGCCTGTGAGGCCAGAAATACCTCAAAAGGCAAGATAAGGACACAGCTAAAGATACCTTGGCTCCAACACTAACTAAGTAGAGACTGACACTGAAGGAATTTCACTCCTGCAGCCTCACTCCTACCATAAATTTCATCCTGGAGATAAAAAGATTGCTCCTGTGGTCATATATAGCAGGTTAATGATTGCCATAGTTTGTCAGTAGTTAATCTATACTTGAAACTGTTGTTATTACTAACTATGCTACTTTAGCCAGGATGCCATACATGTTGCAATCAGTTTTTCTCCCCTGTGTGATAACACTGTAAATGTATGGGGTCAGAATCACCACTGCAGTCCAGTACCAAGGGACTGGGTGCTGAGCCAAATAGTAACTTTGCACCCTTTAAGAATTGGGAAGGTAGGTAGTAATAGCTGTAAAGAACCACCTACTCCTAGAGGACATCGCTGAAAAGCAGACATCTCCTAGGGAAGCCTCAATACTAACGATAAAGCTGTCTATCATAAGACATTGGCAAGCATCAACATAGAAAGCAAAATAAAGTACAAAAGAGAAAAGAGAAAATCACAAAATGCAGACACAAAATGGAGCCCCAGACAGCCAATCCATCCAGGACAAGCCTGGAGCACAATAAGCTAGATAAAATTGGAAGTCAAATGCTGAAACTTTCTGAAGTGATAGCAATAGAAGTACAAAAATTAGTGGAAAAAGCTACAGTGAAAATAATCACCCAGTTACAAAAATAAATGATGCTTCAAGCCAATGATATTAGAGAAGACACAAAAGAATAGATGAACTTAGAAAAATGATAGAAACAAAAAATGTCAAACATGGAGAAAACATGCAATCCATGAAATGGATTCAAACAGAAATCTAAGAAACTAAAACATCCATCAAAATTGTATATGATGGATTCAATGAAGGAGAGGATAGAATTTTAGATCTTGAAAGCAAATTGTAGCTAGTTATCATGAAAAGAAAGATATATTAAAAATAGAATGAAACCATGAAAAATCAATCCAACAGCTACAAGATGAAGTAAAGAAGAATAACATGAAATTGATTGGTATCAATGAGAAAGCTGGAGACAGTGCAAATTTCATAAAAAAAAAAAAAAAAACCTCTTCAGAGAAATAATGGCAGAAAACTTCCCAAGCATGTGTAAAAATTTTGAGGTACAAATAAATGAAGTGTATAGAACTCTAAACAGCCATGACAAAATAAAACTACACCAACACATATGATAATCAAGATTCCAGAGATTCAGCACAAAAAGCTGTTAGAACAAAGAAATGAATCACCTATAAAGAAAAAACCATTAGAATCATGGCAGACTTCTCAATACAAACCCTCAAGTCAAGAAGGGCTTGCAGGGAAATATTTAAAGTCCTGAAAGAAAACAACTTCTAACCCAGATTAATGTACCCTGCAAAACTATCTTTCAAAATTAATGGAGAAATATGATACTTCCATGACAAAGAACAACTGAAGAGATTCATGATCACCAAACTAACCCTACAAAGAATAATGAAAGACATTCTAGACAGAGACAAAAATGATCACAATTTCAAGAACAACAGAAGAAGCCACCAGGCAGTGCAATTAGTTAAAGAGAGGAAAAGCAGGGAACTAGCAGCAGAAAAACATGATGACAAAGGGAGGCCAGTACCTATCAGTTTCAACCATCAATTTAAATGACCTTAATTCACCGATCAAATGAAACAAACAGGCAGGGTGCAACAAGAAACAAGATCCAACGATAATCTCTACAAGAAACACATTTAACTCAAAAAGAAATTCCTGGACTTAAAGTCAAAGGATGGAAAGCAATACTTCATGCAACAGGAACTCAGAAAAAAGCAGGGTAACTCTTCTGATTGCAGCCAATGTGAACTTCAAATGAAGAATGACCAAAAGAGATATAGAAGGTAACTACAAACTTGCAAGGGAAAACTTCAAGAGGAAGACATAACAATAATAAATAAGTATGCACCAAATATGGGAGCACCCAACTATATAAGACAATTATTAATAGACATAACAAATCAACTGATCAGTAACATGATTCTATAAGGAGACCTTAATATCCCACTGTCACAAAGAGATAGATCAACTACACAAAAAAAAATCAGCAAAGAAATATCAGACCTAACCAAACCTGTGAACAAATGGACTTACTAGACATTCACACAGTGTTGCACCCAACAACATCAGAATACACATTCTTTCCAGCTGCACTGGGATGTTCTCTAAAATAAACTATATACTAGCCCACAGAACTTGCTTAAGTAAACACGAAGAAATTGAAATTATCCCATGCATATTATGTGATCATAGTGCAAAGAAATTGGAATTTAATGTCAAAAAAACTGTAAAACCTCCGTAAACACATAGAAATTAAATAATACCCTCCTAAAAAACTAATGATACATAGATGAAATTATGGAAAAAATTTAACAACATTCACAACTAGAATGCAGATACAATGTACAAAAACTTATGGGAAGTAATGAAAACAGCCCTAAGAGGGAAATTTAGAGCAGTGAATTCTCACATCAGGAAAACAGAATGAGCACAAATAGCAACTTGATGTTGCACCTCAAGCTTCTAGAAAAAGAAGAGCAAATCAAGCCCAAAGCTCATATGGGGGAGAAAATTATAAAGATCAGAGTAGAAATTAAAGCAATGGAGACTAAGAAAACAACACAAAGAGTAAATAAAATTGATAAGCCCTTAACTAACCTTATCAAAAAAAGGAAAGACTGAAAATCATGCATTGAAGAATGAAAAGGGGGAAATCACTACAGATGCTGTCATCAGCACCTACTTTGAAAATCTTTTCTTGTGTAGGTTGGAAAATAAAGAAGAAATGGACAAATTCTTAGATATGTATGAATTACCAAAGCTGAACCAAGAATATATAAAAATTCTGAATAATTCAATACCAGTTAATGATATTGAAAATGTAATTAAAAACTTATCAACAAAGAAAATCCTGGATCCTGACACATTCTTAGCTGATTTCTACAAGAAATTTAGAGATTTAATGCCAATATGCCTCAAACTCTTTAATGAAATTGAAAGGCAAGCCATACTCCCTAACTCATTCCCAGAGGCAAATATTGCCCTGGTAATAAAACCAGAAAAAGACCCAAAGAAAAAAGAGAACAGCAAGCCAATTTCCCTAATGAGCATAGATGCAAAAACCCTCAATAAGATCCTAGCAAACAGCATACAGAAAGTCATCAAGAAGATTATACACTGTGACCAAGTGGAATTCATACATACAGAAATTCAGGGATGATTCAACATAATACCCAAATCAATAAATGTAATATACCACATCAACAGAGCTGAAGACAAAAATCACAACATCATCTCAATAGATGCAGAAAAAATTTTCAATAAAGTCCAACAGTCATTCATGATAAAAACCCAGAAAATTAGAATAGATGGTCTTTATCTCAATCTGATAAAAGCCATCTATGACAATGCATCAGCCAACATCATACTACATGGACAAAAACTGGAAACTTTCACTGCAAAACCAAGAACAATACAAAGATGTCCATTATTACCCCTCCTATTCAGTATAGGTCTGGAAACATTAGCCAGAGAAATTAGAACAAGAGGGAGAAATAAAAGCAATGAGTAAGTAAAGAAGAAGTTAAATTATCATTATTCACAGATGACATAATACTTTACATAGAAGAGCCCAAATACTCCACCAAAAGGCTTTTAGATTTAATGACCAAATTCAATTGCATAGCTGGACACAAAATCAACACTCAAAAATTGATAACATTCCTGTACACAAACAACAAATTCATTGAGAGAGAAGTTAGGGAAACCATACTTTACATAAGAGCATCCCCCCAAAATGAAATACTTGGGAATCAATCTAACAAAGGAAATAAAAGATTTATATATTGAAAATTATAATACACTGAAAAAAGTGATTGAATAGGGTATCAGAAAATAGAAAAATATTCCATGCTTATGGATAGGAAGAACCAACATAGTGAAAATGGCCATACTCCTGAAATTGTTGCAAAGATATACTGCAATGTTGATCAAAATATAATTACCATACTTCATAGAACTACAGAAAATATTCCTAAAATTCATTTTGAACCAGGAGAGACCTAGAATAGCAAAAGCAATTGTGGGCAACAAAGGCAAGGCAGGAGGCATCACAATTCTTGACTTGAATTTATACTACAAGGCTACTATGATTAAATCAACCTGGTATTAGCAAAAACAAACAAGCAAACAAACAAAAAACAAACAAAAAAAGACCTGAGGATCAGAGGAACAGATTAGAAGATGTGAACACCACTGAACACATACTCAGCCATTTTATCTTTGACAAAGTTGTCTAGCATGTTCACTGGAAGAAAGATAGCCTTTGTAGTAAATGATGCTGGAAAAACTATCTACATGTCAAAAACTAAAATTAATCCATGTCTGTCAACATACAGTAAACTAAGCGCAAAATGGATCAAAGATCTAAACATTAAAACAAAAACACTAAATCCACTAGAAGAGAAAGTAGGCAGAAATCTTGAAGACATAGGTGTAGGCAAATAGTTCATGAACAAAACACAAACCACATAGGAAGTACTTCAAAGAATAAACAACTGGTATCTCATCTTATTTAAAAGCCTTCATGAACAAAATCCAAACTGCATGGGAAACACTTCCAAAA
>PVJX010017447.1:13697-38425 GCA_004027295.1 Dolichotis patagonum
GCATGTGAGATGAATACACACTTCTCAGATGAAGAAATACAAATAACAAATAAATACATGAGAAAATGTTTAGCATCATTGACCATGAAACAGATACAAATTTAAACAACACTGAGATTCCATCTCACTCCAGAAAGAATGGTTATCACTAAGAAATGAATGAATAGCAAACACTGGCATGGCTTGGGGGAAAAGCGAACCCTTCTCCACTGTTTGTGGGAATGTATTCCGGTACAATTACTATGGAAATCAGTGCACAGATTCCTCAAAACACTAGGATTAGAGGTATCATTCAGGTCATCTATCCTCCTTCTGGGAATATTCCCAGAGGAATTAAAAACATCTTACCACAGATATATATATACCTGTGGTAAGATGTTTTTATATATTCATGCTTATAGCAGCACAATTTATATATATATATATATATATATATATATATATATATATATATATATTCATGTTTACAGCAGCACAATTTGTAATAGCTAAATCTTGGCAACAACATTAACTGAGGAATGCATAAAAAAAGATGCATTTTTATACAATGGAGTACTACTCAGGTATAGAGAAGGATAAATTTGAGACTTTTATAGGTAAATGGATGCATCTTGAGACCATACTTATAAGTGAAATAAATCAGACTTGCATATGTAAACATCATATTGCCTTCCTGGTGTAAGAAGCTGAAATAAGATCTAAAATGCATAACAGACATTGTGAAAAGAGAAGAAAATGTTCAAAAGGAAAGAAAATTGGATGGGATGGGGTGAAAGAGAAAAGAAGGAAAGAAAAATGAATATATATATATATGATAGTTAAGATAGTTACACTACTAATTTCTATTAGTGCACTGAAAGAAAGGTTTATACTTATACTGTTTGGTCAATTTTTCATGCCTATGTCTTGTAATATAAGTAACTACTTTCAAGATAAAAATATGCAGTGTATTAACCATTGTTACTCTCCAATCATTTTGAAATTTTGTATCTTTTTTGTTGATTTCTCTATGTTAAATTTACAAAAATATATAGTTTACTATGTTTAGATCACTGGGCAATGGAAAAGACTCCAGCACAATCTCGCCTTTAGGGGAAAAAAGTTCTTCCTCGCTTCTAAAATCCCAAATATCTCCTGGTACAGAAGAACTATCTGTTGGGGTGAAGGTCCCAAGAAATCCTAACTATCCACTTACTATTCTCTGCAGGGAATTTTTGAATCTTCTTATGCTTCTCCACTGCTTTGAAGTTTCTGGAGATGTGCTTTGTTGTTTGCTAGATGTCAGTTAATGTGAGCATCCCAGCACGTTACTGAGCTCTGATGGATCACTTTTCTCAAATGCGTTTAAAAAAATTCTGATAATTATGAATGGATAAAAACAGCTGGCTATTACTTTCACTCATTCATAGCTGACTAGAAGGTTTAGAGGAAAGTCTACAGTGATCTTGGAGAAATGTGGAAGGCTACCTAGAATCTGTGTTATACTGAATTTACCACTGGTACATGCCCGCCTTCACTAAGCTCAGTGCTAGAACATAGCAGGAGCACTGCTTTCTGCGGTTTGTCTTCTCTATTATTCACCACTATAGAATACTGGATGGTAGAGCGTAGCATTTAAGAGTGTGTAGGCAGCCCCAGAATATGCTTTGCAAAACTCCAGTGATAGGCTGCAGTAAGGACCAGGAGACCCAAAGACAGTGCTGAAGCCATGATTGCATTTGCATCTAGGGCTCCTCAAGCAGGAGCTGCTCCTAACGTGTCACTGAATGCCGTGGGGTGGGGGGGGGGTGTCCTGAAAAAGAATGCCTAGGATGGCAACTTTGGCCTGAGTACTCTTTGATGGGCTTGCCAAAATTTTATTGGCCCCTGCTGCATTCTATGTCCTCCCACCCAGTCCCTTTCTTTCCATTTTTACTTCTGAAGTGAAGCATATAGTATTTGGACAACTTTTCTTCCCCACTTTTTTTCCCCGGTTTCTTCCTCATTCTTCCAGAGGCATTTCTCCAAATAAAATCATTGGGTTCTAAAACGTCTGTTGATCTCTGCTGTTTGGAGGTCTTGAACTAACTCAACTATAGGATTCTTCAAACTGGCCAAATCTGGCTTCTGCTATTGAATGGCTGTGAGGCCTGCGTGTTACTTAACCTCATGCTACACAAAATACGGAAATAGCAATAGTTATCTACTCTAGGTGCTTTCAAGGAATAACAGACTTCAAACATAAAAGTCTTGTAAAAAGAGCTATTGCACTACATTATACTATCATCTTCACAATAGTTATCATATGGAAATCTATGTGAGAAAATCCTATATAAATTGCTATAGATGATTGTCAACATATCTTAATTTCATATTGAAAAATAGAAAAAAGGGAAATCATTACATCTGAGAAACATGAAGAGTAAAAACAAAAAGGAAAGCAATTTTCACATCTTCCATATACTGATAGTACAACAATTAACAGCAAATATTTCTACATGCATAATTCAAAAGGCCTTATATTACTGTGTTGTCACCTTGGATAATTAGAGATAATAAATTACAGCAGTTAGTGGTATACCATTGAAGTCTGCAGTTTCCCTGCATGTAAGTGATATATGTGACAAGGAATAGGAAATACACAGATGTCTAAAGAACAATAACAGGCTTCTTGCAATTAATTTTTAAGTCTCCTAAACACAGTTGCAAAATTTAAATTATTCTAATGAAGTTTTAATATAGATACAACAATCTTGAGATCAACTATCTTGAAATCTATCATACAATTCTACCTTATAGTTCATGCTTGTAGAGAATTTTCTTAGAATTTAAATAATACCAACAATTACCCGAGGTACTAGAACCAATATTAATCTTATTTCATGTCAGAATAAATAGATGAATGAGCTTGTAAAGAACATTGAGAGTATTCTGCTTCTTGCTTTTTTATAGCTTAGTGAGATTTTAGATGTAGTAAGTAATTGGACAAGTTCAGTCACTTTCAGGGTTTATGAATCTATTCAGCGTTACATTAGTTGGGTCTTATGTGGAAATTTTGAGACTTTCTATCATGTATAAATTAGAAGTCACTTGGTTTTGTCAACACACTGGACTACGTAAGTGAGATGTTTCCTGGAGCTTGTATTCCAAGATTTCTGAGGCAATGACTATTTTCACATAATCTAGTGGATCATATTCAACCAGTCAGTTTACAATCCATAGCTGTTTGGTCCATCACATGGCTCCCATCAGGATTCCGTCCAAGAACAAGCAGTAAGTGAAGCATATGGATCTACACTCTCAAATGAGTGAAAACGTGTTTGATTATACAGCTGAGAGCAGTGAGAGAGAAAGGCCAGCACAAGTGTGCCAGATGCAACCCTCTGCTGGATTGCACTACACATCTGCTTTGAAAATGGGTTTTGATGAGGCTTTGATTTACATAAGGGAGTGAAGCTTCCCTGGTCTTTTTGAGTATAAAGCAAAATTTCTGTAAAACTGTTCAAGTAATCTGTTTATTATAATAGTATAGCCTACTATTCCATGAAAACACATGCTATGGTATGAAACAGATGTCAACATACGTGTATACATATATAAATGAATTATAGAGAAATATATTATATATATATATATATATATATATATATATATATATATATATGGTTCAGCAAGATGTTCTAGTCAGGTTTCGGTTGCTGTAATCAAATAGCTGAAAAATTAGCTTAAAATGAGGAAAAGTTTATTTTTGCCCATGGTTTTAAAGGTCTCCACCAACATTCATCTGGCCCTGCTGCTTTTGGACCTGTGGCAGCACAGTGTACAACATGGCGGAGCAGACTTCCCACCTCATGATAGCTGGGAAAGAAGAGGGAGAGAGGATGGAGCTGGGGTCGTACCATCTCTTTCAAGGGCAGACCCCCCCAGTGACCAAAACCCATTTCTCCATTTCCCTAGACTCCATCCCTGACAGGGCCCAACACTTGCCAGCAGTGCCCAGGCTGACTTCTGGCAGTCAAGCCTTTAGAATATCTTCCTTAGGAGACTTTTTTTGTATTTTTGAGACAGGTTCTCACTATGTAGTTCAGGCTGGCCTTGACACTACTTTGTAGCCCAGGCTGGTATCAAATTTGCAATGATCTTCCCGCCTCAGCCTCCCAAGTGCTGGAATTACAGCCATGTACCACCATGTTAAAATTCAAACTATAACAGAAGTCTAAAATAGCATTTTTCCTTTTGGATAAAAAGGAAATTATAGCATAATGATATGTTAAAATGACACTTTCTGCCTTACTTTGCCAAAGATACATGAAAATGTATGATAATCTTACACTTCAAAGTAAGCCTCTAAGTCACTTGATAAAAATATTGTAAAGATGTCTAAATTTTTTTGTGACCTATGGATAAATAATGACACCCAACCAAATAAAAGTAGACACTAATATATTAGCTGGGTCCTCCTAGTCTCCTAGGGGGACAGTAAGTCATGTTTTCTCCTATTTTCTATCAGAAAGGTAAGCAAGTCAAGAACTACTTAGAAATCTTGATGCATATTAGGTAGTAATAAGGAAAGTTTTAGTTTGATTTTGAGACAGCTGTATTGAGATAAAAGCTTTGTCTCTATTTTTCTATGCAATTTAACATAAAATTTAACAACTCATATGCTATTTACATACCTAAAGATTTACGCATTGTGTGAACTTTTCATTGATTTTTAAGAGACTTAGACTTCTGTAAAAAGTAGAAAGTTTCTGTCAACTCAGAAAACTTTCTTGCAGGGCCAGGGATTTAGCTCAGTGGCATAAGCACCTGCCTGGCAAGCATGAGCTTGTGAGTTTGATCCCTGGTACCAAACAAACGAACAAACAAACCAAAGACCACTCTTCTGTTTCTTTCTATCAATCCATGTTCTCATATCCAGCCCTGGGTAACCACTCGTGTTTATGTCTCCATATACTTGCTTTTTCTAGAAGCCTCAATGGAGTCATCCAATATGTAACTGTGTCTGGCTTCTTTCACAGTATAATAATTTTTAGATTCTTCCATATTGTTACATGTTGTCTGCAGTTATTTATGACACCTGAATACTTTTCCATCTTATGAATATATCAGAATATGTAATTTTATTCACCAATTAATGGACCCATAAAAATGTGCACTCTTAGGTTCTTATGAAAAATGTTATTATGAGCATCCCATGTGCAAGTGTTTGTGTGAACATATGTTCCATTTCTCTGGGGAAGTCCTTAGAAGTGGAGTGGCTAAGCTGCAAGAGAAGTTGTTTCCCAAAGTGACTCTCCTATTTTATATACTCCCCAGCGCTATGTAAGCATTCTGGTTTTTCCACAATTTGACCAAACTGGTATTGTCTGTTGTTTTGATTATAGCCATTTTAGTTGTTGGTGATGGTATCACGTAGTGCATTTAATTTGCATTTCCCTCAGGAATAGTGATGTTAAGCTTCATGGCTTATGCTTAAAACTTCATCAGTTTGTTTGGGATATTCTAATTCATTTGAAGGAAGTTTCACATTTTTAAAAGATGTTATAGAAAGATGATCATGTTAATGACTGACATGAAAATGTTCTTCTCTACGGATGTGACTGGGGAACTCTCAGAGGTTAAGGGTGACCACGCAGTCACTGAATTTCATGCAAGAGTGCAGCAGAGCCTGAAGGGGCTGTCATAAAGAAACATGCTGTTGCAGAGTGTGTGTCCAGCAGCCTTGCCATCCTAGCTCACTGACTGACGTTTCATTCAAAGACATTTGCGATGAGGGGGGGTTCCATTTGATATTTTTCCTTAATCTCATTAAAACTAATGACTAAATATCATTCATGTGAAAGCATAGGAAATACAGCAATATAACCATCCTTTGTACCATCACCAATTCATTCATTCATTATGTGTGCATTTCTCAATTTGGCTACATATAGAGAGAACAAGAACCTGAAACCTGAGGCTGACTAGAAACTAAGTCTTTTGCCAACTTCATATATATATATGCAAACACAAAAAACAAGAGAGCATTTAAGTTCCATGTTTCCTAGTCTTGGAATGGTCTCTGGACTCTCCACTTCCTCTAGCAGTTTTTGTAAATAATAGTTCCTGGGGAAACCACAAGGGTTTAGTTTCCTAGAGTATCAGCCAGCATAAGGAAAGCATTATTTGGTCTCAGAAGCTCTTCAGGGGATGATGTAAATGATAATCTCAGAGAAAAACTGAATTCGAGGATATTAAAAGCAAAACAAGAAAACATAACTGACAACAGAACCAAAAAACACACAGGGTCCAGAAATGGGGACTCAGCCATTGCAACTATTGATAAGAAAACAAGGAATTTATCTGTTATTTTAATCTTTCCCATTTTTGGTAAGTAAGAAAAATAAAAAATGACTTACCTAAGAAGAAACAAGAATCACATGAGTACATGCTATTTTTCCTTGCTTGATTTTACTGCTTAATTTTCTTTTCCTTTATTTTTTGTAATTTTTATTTTAAAGAGAATAAAACCAAGCAACTTAAAACAGAATAAAGCCAATCAAAACAAAACAGTGTAAGTGATACAGGACTTCAAGCTAATAGGAAACAAAACTATATGCCATCAACAATGGTTACCATAGTGCTTCTTGTTGTCATCAAAATAGCTGCCCATACCTTCAGACATAGTAAAAATCAAATAGAACAGAAGAGAACCAGTGAAATAAAACAATGAATGCAATGAAGGACTTCAAAACCAGATAATAGTAAATCTGAAATGACAACCATAATATATCTTGTTATCTTTGGAATAGCTGCTCATGTTATTGGGCATAATAAAATCAAACAAGACAAAACAGAATAAAATCCAACCTAACAAAACAATGAAAATGATACTGGACTTCAAAACAAGATAATAGCGAATTAACAATGGACACCACTTTCAGAAGGATATCCTCTATAGATACCACATTGTACATTGTTTTTATCTGAATAGGTGATCAAGCTACCAGCATTAGGCCTGCAAAGGCAGTGAAACACTAAACACTACACGCATTAAATTGTATTCTACCTCAATAGCTATCATTGCAACTTGTGTTTCTCTGGATCAGCTGGTTGCTTATGGTGGGGGGTTGCTCTTGGTTTTTCTTGTCTCCCAGCCTGTGTGCCAGAAGGGGCTGCCATCTAGTTCTCCTCAGAGTGACCAGTGCATGTTACCAACTCACAAGGAGGGCTTGGCTGCTTGTTCTGCACCCCCGCAGTCCTCAAATGGCACTGACTCACGGGGAAAGGTTGGAATCCCGTTCTCCCCACTGCAGCCTGTGTAAGATGCTGACTTGCAGGGAGGGCTGGGCTTCTTGTTGGCTTCTTGTTCTCCTCCCCCACCTTAATTTTCTTTTAAACTTAAAGATGCCAATTTTTACATCTGTAGGTCAGTCAGGGAAAAAAATTAACCAGCCTAGCAATTCAGAGCAGAATGGTGTTTTGTGGAAATCATTTTGCAAACAAGCAGTGGTAGCAGGGAACTTTCTGGTTTATTTTTCCTTCCGAAAGATACCACATTGAATACTGTTAGAAGTAAGAACTTTAGATAATTTTCCTGGCCTGCTTCTGGCTGTATTTCTCTGAGAAACAGAAACTTTATTGTTGTAAGAAGCACCTAAGATTCTTGTTAAAAGTGTAATTCCCTGGATCCCACTTTCAGAAATTCTGACTTAGTGCATTCTCACAACACTCAGGAATCTTTTTTTTTTCTTGTGCTGAAAATTGAACCCAATGCCTTTGCATTGAGCTACATCACCAGTCCTTCAAAAATTAGTATTAATATTATTGTGGTTATTGATGCATGGAGACAGGGCTGCCCTAAATTGCTAATTTTTTCAGTCTGGGCTAGAACTTATGAGCTTCCTGCCTCAGCATCTCAACCTGATGGGATTACAGGAATGTGCCACCAGACCTGGTTTAGAATCTGCACTCTAATAAGGGCCCAAAACTCAAGATGTATCAATTTACTGCAAAGGACATGAATTAATTCTTCATAGCTGAATATAAAAAGAATATGTAATATATGTCTATTACCTATATTTAGCTGTGTGTTACCTTTCCTTTATTTATTCCTCTGTAGATGGGCACGTAGGCCCATCAGAGCTGAGTTATTAGAAAGAGGATGAGCAGAAAGGGCAGAGGAGAGGTGTAGTGAGTAGGAAATGGGCACACAAAGATAATATATGTTTGCTATAGTTAGGAAGTAGAGAGCTAGGCATGATGATGCATACTTGTAATCCCAGCACTTGGGAGGCTGAGGCAGCAGGTTTACATGAATTCAAGACCAGCCGAGGCTACATAAGTGAGCACAAGGCAGCCTTGATTACATAGTGAGACCTTGCCCCCCCCAAAAAAGTACAATGCTCCCAGCAGGCTCTTGTATCCTGAGGTTGGGTTATGAAAGATGATTTGATCATGGGACACTCTGTTCATCAGGGGATGATCCACCAATGAATCCAGAGCTGAATGCATTGTTAGCAGGAGGACCCAAGCTGGGAAGAATTTGGTCACTGGAGATGTGACCTGGAAGACTGCACCTCCTGCCCAGGACCCTTCCTTACTCTCTGCTTCCTGGCCACTGTGAATTTGCAGCCTTTCCAGCATA
Source organism: Dolichotis patagonum (assembly GCA_004027295.1). Lineage (NCBI taxonomy): Eukaryota > Metazoa > Chordata > Mammalia > Rodentia > Caviidae > Dolichotis > Dolichotis patagonum. The sequence continues at coordinate 22,306 of PVJX010017447.1, forward strand.
AAATATGTACTTATTTTATAATTATATATTATAAAATATATAAAAATACACTGATATAATTATTTTATTTTATATAAAATATATTATATATATTGTATAACAAAATTTATATTTATTTCATATTTATTTTTATTTATGTATATATAAAACATATATATACTTATTTTATATATATATATTTGCCCCCAAAAGAATGTAAATACTACGTATCACAAATATATACTAGTAAATAATAATAATAGTAAGAGTCATGAAAAGAAGGTAAAATGAAAAGAATAAGGATCATAGACCACTTTGATGTGAAAGCACTAGAGCACACTTCTCCAGTGAGTGTTTTTTCACAATTTTACAACTGAGCAATCTCACCCAAAGGATTGCTTTGGTGACACTTTACAGTCAGTTGAGGAGCTGATAAGAACAGCTGAAGAGCTGTGGATAGTATTTAATTGTAGCAAAGCTAATTAGATTCTGAAAGGTTGGAGATAATAAATTATGGATTGTAACTTATTTTTAATAGTCACAGCTCGAGTTGCCAGAACAACCAGGCACAAACAATTTAACTTGATTAATACACTGATGAGGCCATTAAATCTGCCATTTTTCATCTCCATTTCGGTCCTTTTTCCTTGAAATTCATTTCCTTTTTTCATGTCTTTCTCTCTTTCTCTCTCTCTTGCTCTTCCCCCTCTTCAATAAAATATTGGTCCATCTTACATCTATACTGTCCAGGCAAACAACTGCTTGCTGGTAGCATCCCAATTCAATAATAAGATTCAGCATAAAATTATTGATGCTCAAAAGAGATAATTTACATATTAGTGACTTGAAAATCAATTATTTATTCAAGTAACCCATTAGAATTATTTTGTTTGAAAAATGGCCAGAGTCCCAGCTGGCGTATAGTGTGACATAGGAGGAATATACATGTCATGAGGGTGTCACATGGCACGGTTCCTGTCTTCTCCTGGAGGAAGCGGGAGGTTAGCATCAGTGCAGTGAGGGAGCAGTGGGCTCGTGGAGCTCATGCCAAGGTCTCTGCTGTTTAGTCTCTGGAAAATACAGGGAAAAGCACTTTAACACTCAAGAAAATGAGTAAAATTTTTACCTGAACAAAATTTAAGAAAATTCTGTGCAAGATATTTTGAGAAAATTCTTGATTCCATGTTTTCATTGACTCCTCTGTTCTATGAATATTTATTACAATATTTTTTGGTTTAAGAGCACTCTAATCATGGCCTACCTCTATCATGGGTAGGTATTTTTTAACCTTATATTTTCTTCTCCTATGTGTGGTCTCTTAAGGAAAGTGGGATAAATGTCTAGCTATTCCGGGATATTTACCAATTTCTCAGAACAATGATTGAGTACTTTGGTTATTATGATAATTCAAAAGTTTAAAAATGTTGTTAGGAACTTACTAAACTTTGACATATTATGTATAACATGGCTATTGATACAGTGCCATCTCTGGACAGTGGAGATTTGTCTTGGGTTAATTCCTGTGTTCTTTTAACATAAAGCTCTCTGAAAGCTGGGACCCTCCGCTGTTTCTATAAATTACCCTAGCCAGCCTGATTCAGCCAATCTGAAGCAGCTTTGATTCCTCTCAAGGAACCAAGTAGCATTAGAACTTGTAGTTCCCTTGTATCTTAACTTCTTTGTACTTAGACAAAAGAACAACTGAGAAGAAACAGCAATGTGATCAAAAGATAATCAGTTGTGTAAATAGAAAAACAAGAATGTTGGAGACTTTATAAAGTCATTTACAAGTTATCTTTAATGTCTTTTTCTAACCTTGCCTATTCACTTATATTGCCACACTTTTCAGACATTTACATATTTCTTATCTATTTTTCTTATTGAGTCTCTTAGGTATTAACTTTATTAATGGTGAACAATAAAAACTGCTACCACTAGTGATTGGAGCAACCAATCGCAACCAACGATTTTTCCTTGCTTATTTATCGGTATGCTGGGCAGGGTGAGAATATATATTTAGGCTGAAGATCTGGTTCATTAATCATCTTCTACACTTCTCCCCCTGCTAGGTAGTAAAAATCTTGTTAATGAAACTGATAGATAGTGAAAAACATCTAATGGGTCCTTCAGTTTTGCATTAGCGTGTTAGCCAGAAGTAATAAAGACAACTATTGTGTCTGAGAGCGCTCTGGTCGGAATGAAACCTTTATTTTCTATTGTATAGATGAAGGAATAGAGAGACAAAGAAATTAAGTAATTTTCTCACTGCCACACAGTCACTTAGAATAAAAAATACTATTAGACTATCTGACTTTCAATGAAATGTGTTTTCCTCCTAGTATAGTCACTGTTTCTTTTTCTTAGGAATTATAGGTAAATTTAAACTCTATCATGCAATGTGTTAAATTGGGAGTAAAATGAATTTCTAAGTATTTATTTAAAATAAATATACAATCATGTGTAGGTAAAACAGATTCATACTACTTGTATATTATATATTATTCTCATCACGGAATTCCTTTTTGAGGAATGTGTAAAAAACATAGTTGGGAAAAGTTCATACGACACTAGGAAATATGTCCATAGTCAAATGATATGTGAAAATGATAGTTTATAAATTAATAATAAATAAAAGATCATTTATAAATTAGCTTTTCCAAAGATCTATTCTAAATTTTGTACTCTAAATGTGATTACTAAGTTTCCAAATAGATCAATTCCATTTGTTGTACTAAGTCCAAAGTAAAATAGAAAAAAAAAATATATCTAAGTCATAGAATGTTTTCAAAGAAATTTGAATGTGTATTTTTTCCCAGGAGAAACATTCTACATGTCTGTTAGCATAAAACAGGCTGAATACATTGGAATGGTGGTGATTTCCATGATAGATACTTAGCTATCTATGGCTGTGTGTCTCTTTCATGGGACATACGTCTATCTTAAACATTGTTCGGGACAAGACTTTTTATGCATTCATTTTTGCATAGCATTATCGTGACCCTTCCATTTGTAGACTACAAACTTATAAGTAAATGCTATGCAGTTGCCAGCATGGTGACTCATGCCTATAAATCCAGCTACTGAAAGCCGGAGAGGGAGAATTGTGAAGCTGAGGCCAGCCAGGGAAGCTTGTGATGACCCTATCTCAAAATAAAATAAAAAGACTTGGAATGAAGCTCAGAGGTGAAGCATCTGTTAGCATGCACTAAGCCCTGTCTGCTATCCCTAGTACTAGATGCAAAGACACACACACACACACACACACACACACACACACACACACACGATAAATACTGTGCCAAACAATGCATGAGATACTGTACCATGCTAGTAGAGTCACCGACCTACAGGACTGGAAAGAAAAGAAGCATAACCGGACTATGAAATGTGTAGTAGTTTATTACTTACTTTTATTTTTATTTTGGTACCAGTGATTGAACTCATGACCTTGTGCTTGCCAGGTAGGTGCTTATGCCGCTGAGTTACATACCTGGCCCAAATGTGTAGTAGATTAAATGTGCCATCATAGTTCAAGAGGTGACACTTAATTTTTCAGTCCTTGAGTAGAAACTGGCTACCTGACTTTCTCTGATGAGTAGAATGAGGCACAAGTGACATTGTGCAGTTCCGCCCTTGTGCACCTGGAATGCTTTCTGGAGATTCTCACTCATGAAGCTGATGTCACCCACTGGAGGGTGAGATGCCACATGCAAAGGATCAAAGTGCAAAGGACCAAGGTGCTCCTGTTTGATGCTAAGTGCAAACTGCCAGATGTGAGTTAAAAAAAGTGCTACTGTAACAAAACTCTAAAGTATTAGGGATCAGGACCAAATGAACAGAGATGAAAACAAAAACAACAACAACAAAACCAACCAGCCAAACAAACAAACAAAAACCTCTTAGCAGTGTATGGGCCCAGGGAGCTACTTAACTGGAAATATGTGCTATGAAAGAGATAAACATCCTTGAGAATGGAACTAAGAATCCAGAGAAGAGACTAAGAATTTAGAATAATGGAATACAGAACTCTTCCTAGAAAGCAGATATGACCAGATCAAGAAGAAGAGATCAAAAATGGTCAAGATATGATACACATATACAAATTACCTGGAACAAATCTAATTATTATGTGTCACAAACATATACCTTTTTTTTTTTTGGTGTTGGGGATTGAACTCACAACTTCACATTTGCCAAGCAGGCACTTACGCTGCTGAGCTAACCCCTTGGCCCTCACATATACCATTTTAAAAAAATCTCCTCTCTCTAGAGTTAGAGGAACTGGTAACAAGTGATGGGTTAAATTTCAGAATTACTCTGAATTGATAAACTATGACTCTTTTTTATTGGTATTTATTGTTCTTTTCAAGTCTGTTAATACTGTACTACATTTCCTACTAAAGCTATTTTGTTCCTATCTTACCAATGCATGTTGGATGGATATGTTTGTGCACATGTGTGCGAGTGATGTGTGTATGTGTTTGTGCTGCTTCTCACTCTTCTTTCTAGCTTATAGATCTCTGGATAAGCTACAGACAATTATATATGGAATTTTTGGTCAAATACTGCTGTGAATAAGACTTGTAGAAGCTTTGAACAGGAATAAATGTGTTGCATGTCAGATTATAAATAATTATAATCAAGAATGAAAAGGAATAAATTTTATATGACCCTAAATTCTTGATAGATTTATAATAATAAAATTTGAACTCAAAGCTGTCTTTGTGACTCACTTTGGCTAAGAGAATATAACTAAAGTCACAATGGGATTTCCAAAGTTTGTGCTTGCAGAGGTTTTGCAGCTTCCTCCTTTTTCCACTTAGAACACAGCCCTGAGGCCATGACATCATTATGTGGGCCAAGCAACAGAAGGCTAGAAGAGGTTGAAGCACAGCAGTTGCCGTCTATCAGCAAAGGCCAGAGATGAGGGAAACTCTGGGCTCTTCTTACTGAGCTTCCCTCCCAGCTAGATGCAGACTCACGAGAGAACACAGGTCAAGTCAGCACAGGGACCTCCCGGGAAATCCTCAGACATGTGAGAAATACTAAATTTCCACAGTTGTTATTCACTAAGGATTGAAGGGAAAGAGAGAGATTTAACTACAGAAAAGACATAATGCTCTATAAGATAATAAAGAAGGGATATTTTTGTTAGAAATATAAAAATGTTCTTGAATAAAGTGGTGTTTGAGGTTTGTACAAGATGTGACTACAAAATGGATTAAGGGCATGTTGTAAAAAAGTATTAAATCCAGTATGAGACTCAAAAGGCAATGGGAAGTGAGCAATATCTGTTTGGGGAAGTGGCATAAACCCACTGCGATGCCAGCAAGCAGAAGAGCAACGCTAACTTTGAAGGCATTCAGTGAATAACTAGAGATTTTTCTCATTTCTCAGACATGGCCATTTAGTGAACCTAACTTCCTGTGAGTTTACTCATTAGTGAGAAAACAACAGAATCCACCATGATGCAGCACTTCTTTGAAAGTCAAGAGAACTGACATGAATTCAGTGTGTTAATGTTGCTCAGAATGTTGAGTACAGTGACATGCTGCAAGCCTGCATGGATAGGCTTTGAACAGAGAGAATCAACCAGACAACTTTTCCAGCACAGTGTGCATAGATTTATTCAGGGTCACAGGACATTTTATGGTACATGGTGCACACATAGAAAACATTTGCCCACTTGGTCATTTAGATTAACTTGTATCATAAATGCATCTATTACCGCCATGTTCCTGGATTTATGGGTTTGAAGTATTGCACTGTTCAGGTCTTTATTTTTTTGCAGCTTTCCCTGAGGGAGTCTTTCAGTGTGACCATAAAGATTGATGATGACCTTCCCAATGACTAACCTTGTGGAGTGTGTATGTGGACAGCTTTATGGTTCATGGAATTCTAGGACTATTTCCAACTACTTTCATTCTGTTTCCCCTTGTTTCTGGCTCTTTTTCAAACAGAAAGTTTGGCTTATTTTTATTTTTTACTTTTTGCTTTGACTGTGCCTTATACAGTACCACTTTGCCTATTGCATCCTCATCTGAGCACCTCACTGTGGATTCGGTAGGCTTTGCATGAGTACCATTGGGCTACTGTGTGTCTGGGTTCAATTTCTTGCCTCTGGTTCTGGGCTATTGCTTTAACCTCTGTACATACAGAATACTGCATATTGCAGAGACTCAGTACATCTTTGTTTTTGTTGATGAATCACTGTTACATTGGTGCGCAGTTTCATTTATTTGGTTGTATTGTGATTTGCACCACTTCAGCAAGTGCTATGTGAATTTATTAAGCTCCTGAATCATCAGTGGTGAGTTTACCATTTGGATTACTCCTGTCTTTATGCCGAGTCTCTCTTATAAGCTACTGCTAACTAAAACTGCCTTGCTCAATGCCATGTTCCTTACTAAGTTATGTGACTCATCAAGCCTGTTTCCTTGACTGAAGACTAAGAGTCTCAACACCAAATGCAAAGAATTCTTATCATGGTTTGGCTAAGAAAAATACAAGCCATGTTAGGTTTCAGCCTGCAGGGTTTAGTACAGGGGAGTAGAGAGTTATTCAACCCTTGGAAAATCTGGAGAGTGGAGGTCCAGAGGGGCCACCACCAATGACTTCAGCCTGAAGCACTCACTAGGTCTTTTTTCTGAGCTCAGAGTTGCATATCCAGTCACTAGGCTAAAGACAGAGAGCACATCGGTTTGACTGTGCGTAACCTGAACAACATGCAAAAGCTTTTGATTTGAATCAAATAGTATTAGTATAAGTATTGAAATATATATTTTTCTCCTCTCCTTTCTTTCCTTTTTTTGCTCCTTTCCTTCCTCCCTACCTCCCTTTGCCTTCCTTCCTTCTTTCCTGCCTTCTTCCCTCCTACCTTCCTTCCTTCTCTTTATTTCTTCCCCAGACCAGAACTGTTGCTTGATTTCTGATGATTTAAGTTATACACAGCTTCATCAAAATTATTTTGGGAAGTAAACTGCCTAGGTCATTTTCTTCCCTGAAAAACCACCAACTCCTGCTCTTTGAAGAGTTTCTCTGTGCCTGGAACAAGATACTGAGAGAGTCTTTCTCTTTCATAGTCAATGTTGTAAAACAGATTATTTCTACTTCATAATAATACCATGTATAATAATGAGGTAGCACTTACTGTACTCTTCTTGCAGGTAATAAACTTTAATTCAAATTTTCACTGATGGTGCAAAATTGTATAATGATCTCATTTTTCTAAGGTTTCCTCCCAGTGCAGAGAGGTCAGGACCTTCATTCTTATAAATTTCCCTTTCTGTGTAGATTGTGCTATGCTAGCAAAAAGAATTTCTATTGGTTGGGAAATTAGAAGGAAGGGAGGTTAATATTCTCTGGAGACAGTTTCCTTCAGACGCTGTGTAGATGAGAGATTCACACAGGTGTCTTGACTAGCTTCAGAAAACCATCCCATTCGCTGATGAAGGCAGAACAAATTGGGGAAGTTTCCTGTATCTCTAGGATTTGCAGCAGTTTCCCTCTGAGCTCAGAAGAAACTCTGGGTGAGTGCTTCTGACTGGGGTCATGGTGATGGCTTCCCCTGGCCTTTACTCTCCAGCTTTTCCAATGGTTGAGTAATTAATTCTCAGCTTCTTTGTGTTAGACCCTTCATGCTGAGAGCCTAAGGTGGCTCTTTTTGTTGTTGTTGTTGTTGTTTATTTGTTTGTTTGTTTCTTAGCCAAACGCTGATAAGAATTCTTCACATTTGGCATGGAAGCTCTTATTCTTCACTGAAGGAAGCAACCTTGATGAGTCACATGACTTGAGCACCACATGGAACTAGGAAGTGAAGGAAAGGTATCCGTACTGATGTCTGTCCCAGGGCCCATCCAAATTATAGAGCTACGACTGCTTCTGTCCCCTGGTAGGTGCATCCCAGTGCTCAACTAGAGCCCTGCTGCCTCCTCTACTCTCAAATGTCCCCTGGCTACTGTCTGTGTCGTTAAACGTCAGCCATTTTTGCTGTACACTGTGGGCCTCTATTTGCTCTTGTCTTGCTTTTGCCTCTGGATCTGTAGAGAAAAGGGCATTTCTGTTTACTTCATTCCCAGAAGATGATTTCTCTCCCAATGTTTAACCCCTAATGATTTCACACCATTGAGGAGACGCTACTTCCCTGAGGAAACTGGTTTTCATCTCAAGTCACCCAGTTGATGGCAAGTACAGAGTGATGAGCTTCATTTCTGAAATCAGCCCCTTTCTCCTGGCTGAATGATGAGTCATTCTTGACAGTCATACCCAGTATGTTTAGATTAAACTCCTATTTCTGTGCTCCCCCTCCCTTCATGGGCTTTAAACAAAAGATCATAAATTGAAAGTTATTTTGCATTTTTATTTGTTATTTTGTTTTACAGTGTCTGTTGTGATTTCTGTTTTATTCCATATGTCTTCATGAAAATTCATTGATCTCTGTAGCTTGTGTCTGGGATAAGCACCTCAAAAGCTAAAGAATTCCACTGGGCAACTTTCTGTATAACTAATCATTTAAGGTAAAGTGTTTATTTACAATGGAAATTTAAACTATGCATACAGTTGGCATCCTTTGTTAATTTTAGGAATAAAACATCAAAGTTACCCAATTTTTCTTGTCAAAGATTTAAATTATGTGTCAGCTCAAATTAATTGCTAAATATATCAGCAACTTCATTTTTCTTTAAAGATAAATGATTCATCACAAATGTGAAATGGAGTTTCAGTATGTCTTGCTTTATTTCGTAGTAATTTTCAATTAAGTGAATGCTTTCACTATCAATTATCATGGGAAGATAAGTTAAATCTACTCAATTAAACACTCACTTTTGAAGTCTGAGGTCTAACTTTGACCCATCTTCATGTTAATTTAGAATCCTTTCAAGGAGAAATTAATGATTTACTCAAGGATTTCAGTTCATTAATGTGAATTAGTGAACCCATTTGACTATGTTAAGAAAAGATAAAGGACAGTACTTTGGAATGAGAAAGCAATACTCTTGATGCATCATGATAACTGTCAATTTATATCTAGTCACTTTCCACAGCTAAGGAATCATACTGATGTTTTTACCTATTGATCTTTGAATTTGAATTTTATACCTGTCATTACAGCATATTAGAGATAAACTATAAGGAAATTCTACTTTGATTCCACTGCCTGGACTTCTTGTTAGTTACCAAATTTAAGATTCAAAGTACTTTTATCTCACTTATTTACTTCAGACCCTTACTGAACTTATTTTTACCTTCACTGTTTCCCAAATATAAATAAAAAAATGAATGAATGAGTAAAAACAAATGTCTTTGGCATCAATGACTCAGAGACCAAGAAGAGGAACAATCACATAAAATAATCAACTATAACAGAAACTAGAAATTGTTGGAAAAAGAAATATACATTGGATTTTTCATAGGACAAGAATCTATAAAATTTGTTTACATTATCTAGGAATGTCACAAACAAAAGCTGATATATTGCTGAAACCTATGCAGTGCTATCAGGAGTTCTTTGGGCACAAAAGTGGTATTAAATTGAGTTAAAGATGAAATAGAGTCCTAAAAGGAGAAGCGGGATATTTCTTTTGAGTTAAGAATAACACAAATAAAATGATTATATTTGTACTTGATATTTGATGCTCAGATTTAACTTAAAATTCTCCTTTGATTTTATCTATCTATTTAAACTAATAGCAATAGCTTAGTACATAATTACTGATAGAAATATACAGCTTCACTGTTTTATCAGTTATGTTACATAATTTCAAATATCATTTCAGCTAAAGTGAATAGAGAATACATCAATGACTTAGCATTTCTGTGGCTAAAATAAATTTTTTTAGGGGGGTGGTCATAGTGTTTCCTTCAAAGAGAGTTCACCAATGCTATTCTCTCAGAGTTAGCAAAAGCATAGTAATAATGGTACAGGTAGCTGAGTTAGTTAGAAATATTATAGACAGTCAGAGAGGGCTGGGCCCTCAAAGAAGCCAATGTAGAAGACTGGACACCGTGCAAACTTAGAGGAGACAAACACCTTTGCTTTGGCTCAGATCTCAAGACAAAAAGCAAAACAAGTGCAACCACACCATAAGTATAAATATTAGGGGTTGATATTTTAAATAGGTATCCATCACCTTGAGTAAGCCAAAAGGAGTCTTTAACCAGCAAAGACCTTATTCTGTATTCACGTCAACTTGGTATATGACTGGTCTCCCCATTTGATTCCAATTTAATCAATTTTACCTGAGCAATTACACTCATAATCTCATGGGATGACCATAGTTCTTTCCCACCTCATGCCCGCCTGCCTTTCAAGTTCCCATTTTCCTCCACCTTAGACCCGCCTCACCTTGTGGTTTTGCTCTATAAAAGTCCCTAGAAAAGACAGAGGCTTTGGCAAACACTTAGAACCCCTTCTGTCTCTCTCCCAGACAAAAGCTTTCTTTCTCTCAATAAATATATTTTGCTCTTAAGCCCCATTGTTCCTAAAATTCATTCTTCAGTTTTAGAGAACACAGACTGGTACCGCACATCTAGTAGGCTTGGAATTTCATTCCCCTATGTCAGTACTAACCCAGGTTAACCCTAGAAGTTGTTACTCCAAAAGAAGAATATCCTGAATGAGTATGCAAGAAACAGAATTGTGTGGAGAGAAGAATGTATACATAAGGAGGAAATATGTAGCAATGAGTGCCGTTCTTCACTCTGGCCTCTGCCAGTCCAGCCTGTAAAATCTCTATAAATGATGAACTGTCACTGCTTCTTTATCTAACTCTCAACCTGTGAGGACTTAGAAGATAATCAGATGGTGATACCTCCCAGAAATATGATCTGGGGTAATTTAACTTCTTAGAGGGTCAGTTTTCCTCCATGTGCATTGGCACCCCATGACAAGTGGTGTCAGTCTGACAGTGCCAGGAGAGGACCATGGATTTTGTTCAGTGTCTCTCAGTTCAGGATTCTCTCCACTACAGAACACGGACTTTCTCTGTGAGTTTGTTTTGGAGATATGGACCTAGAATAGTGCTGTGTTAGCAGTTTTGCCACTAAAAATGACCACTTAGGAGAAGCATATTTGTGGCCCATCTGCTTCCATTGTGGGAGCTGTAAATGGAGAAAGAGATAAATTACTTCCCATTAATCTGTTCCGATGAGCGTGTTTCCTTTAAAATTCTTGGAAGTATGTGTCATTTTGTAGTTAATACTATACTAATTCACACTAATGACTTGAGAATCCCTGAGAGATACCTAAATTGTACAAATGAGTAGTTATGAACATTAAAAAGCAGCATTATAAAATCAGGAATGAGGAATCCTCAGATGTACTTGTTTTATTTATTTGTACAAGGGCAGTTTACTTCCTGTAACTCATAATAAAATAATGCTTTAGAATAGTAAATGCACAGAAACTGTTTTATTAAAGTAATAAAGTCTGAATGGGAGGCTTCACCGAAGCCTCTCACCATTGCAGCTTTACGAAATAATGAGTTAAAAGATGGCAGGTTTAAAATTTTTTGGTATGAGATTCTATTTAAAATTGTGTACCTTCCAGAGGACATAAGAAATTTGAGGACTATTCTTTTCCTCTACTTGTATTTGAAATGAAAGGTCCCCCCCCCTAAATACTTGAACTACTCAAAATGGAGACTTAATTTGTCTGGAACATTTGACTAGGAAAGCTATGGTTATAGACAAGCTCACGGAGAATCTGTATGCCGTGAATGCGGGCAGAACCCTCGCTGACAGCCCTTCTCAAGCACCAAGGGCAACTGAATGGACTCCAGGAGGGACACCCTCCTTGGGTGTCCGTATTCCAGCTGCTGAGCTTCTCCTGGGTGGCTCTGCCCCTCTTGGCATTTGCATCTATTCACTCAAAGTTTAGTGCTCAAGCTTCTCACAGTCAGGGCACTTACTTTTAGCTTTCTCTGGGTTCTCTCAAGTCTCCTGAGACATACTGAAGCTTAATATGTGCTGTTAACCCTAAGGAATTTGATTGATTTTACTCAACATGACTAAGGAAGAGAAGACTGTATATTAACTCGGTTTGTGAATCTCCTTCATCCCATAAATTTTGGTGTAAGACAAAGCTAGTAGATCATTGTGAGAAAGAAAGAAACAATACTATCTAGAAAATATCCAACATTATTGTTTATATTTTTAATAAGGTACCATAAGAATAAGTGCAAAAGACTGTCATAAGACCCTTCACCATTACTGGAATGTGACTTGTAGTGCTTCTGACTGGCATTCGTGTTATTTTAGATGGTCAATAATTCTTTCATCAACAGTGTAAAACTGGGAACCACACATCAATGATTTTTGCATTCTGTTCACTCACTTTTGCCTTGTCAAATCATAATAAGCTGAATTTTTTACTGCCATTTTCTTTTAAGTGAAAACCAAGTATGTAAAAATAGGGATACATTAGTCATTTAAACCTTAAAAGCTTATAACCTATATACAACAAATAAAACAGCAAATTCATAATATATTTTGAGTGCAAATATTCTCTATTTATATTTGTGGATATAGTATATATCAAAAAATGAGAATCAACTAATATATGCATATATATCTGTGTTAATTTTAATTTAATGATTAATTATATGGAATATGTTTATCATCTGCTAATCATAGTTCATCAATTTACAAATACTAGAAATTATAATGTAAAAATATAGAAAAAAGCATGAAACAACAAACTTATATCAGAATAATTTTTGTCTACTTTTTCTTCATTTCCTTACTGTCTTAGGTAGACTTATTTGGTTCATATTGTATTATGAATTCAAAACTGGAAGTATTTTGGCAGTTTATAAATTTTAAACCTAGAAAGCAAGCTTGAGCCTCATTTATGCAGTATGAGATAATATAGTATGGACAGGAATATAAATGTCAAAATTCACATGACAGCAAAGCTGTAAGCTCAGCTCAGATTTAAAATCTAAGGATAAGATTGATGAAACCTGAAAATTTCTTCTGTAAATTCTTCTGGATAGGTTTTGGTGACTCATAGGCACATACACAAGGGTGATCAATATATAAGGTAAATATTTAAATTAAAATCAATTATTACAATAAAAAACATTGCCATTAATCCTCCTCAGAATACTCCATATCACTTTGAACATATTTATCCCATTGCTCTTGCCATTTTCCTGATGTTGTCTTCTGTGTCTTTATGAAAGTTTATCAAAAAATACAGTGAATGCTTCCCCTGAGCTGAGTTGCATCCAACGGAAAGGCAGGCTCATGAAATCCACTGTATCCACGGGATATAGTACTGTCTAACTTCTGCCTCTCCTTATACATCAAAATGATTATGAAAGGTAAAGATTTTTAATCAATTCAGGACAATAAAGCTTACAGCACAGTGCAACCAAAGACACCCACAGAAGAGGATTTGCAGAACTGCTTTAGAAATTAGCAAAAAAGGTGAGATAAAATGTATTTAAAGCAAGAGGAATGATTTGAGGGGGATTCATGGCAATGTTTCTTTTAGTATAATTTTTAAAAACATTTAAATGTTCACTCTGGATTTCAATCACGTGGTGAGTGTACAATCCCTGATGCCTGCATTCAGATTCGAGCTTCATCATGTACTATTTATATGATCTTGACTATTTTAATTAACCCACTTAAGCTTCAGTTTACACATTAGCTAGGTAAAATTGACAGTTGCATCTTTGTCTAGGAAATGTGGTATGGTCCCAGATAGATGAAATTTTAAATTCAGATGATGTCTTTCTTTGAATATTCAAAAAGTAAAGGTAACCTTATTATTCCCCGTCCAGGCATAAGAGGAAAGTGTTACTCATCTATGTTTTCCTTCAATGAATCCACTATTATGGCAAAGCCTATATTGTAGCTAAGGACTGCACTGTTTAAAGAAGTAGAAATTGGAACTGGACTCCAGCCATTGACCTCATGAAGACTGAAAGTTGATGTGTGCTAAACACCCAGTAGAGTTCAGTGAAGTATATATGAGGTGTCAGTGTGGCCAGAGAAAAGAAAAATGTCAGCTGAAACATAAGCAATACAAAAAGCCTTCATGAGAAGATGGCATTTTAGTCTAGAGCTCTGGTGAGGAATGAAGTCACGTGAACAAGGTTGTGGTGTCCTGTACATTCCTAGTAATAAGAACAAAATGAAACAAAAACAGTGTAAGTTTCTATGCATAATACCTAAAATTAGATGCAATTTGGAGAATACTGGACAACCATAGATTTAAAATCAAAACCTTTTGTGATATTTCCACGGTTCACAAGATTTGAGTAAATAACAAAAAAATTAAAACTTCTCTCAAACTCCTAATCTGGGCCCCTTCTTTAGCTCAAATGAAGCAGCTGATTCCTTCTCCTTATTAGGAACTGGGTAGATACAAACTGCTACAATTGTTTGATTATATTTTATGTAATAAAAGTATACTTCTTAGCCTGAATTATTTCTTATAAGGCAAATATTTAGTGAATAATATGACTCTTGATTGTAGAAATAAAAGAGATGTGCTAACAGAGGACATGATTCTATTTTCTATCAACTTTACAAAACAAAGTTGTTTTATTACACAATTTCCCTAAGGAGTTTATAAGAACTTGTTTTTATTTAATTTTTTAAAACAATTATTCCAAATTTCACCTATTGATAAGTCCAACAAATCTGTTAATTGCCACGTAAAGTGGTGGATACTTTTCTATCTTTGTCCCTGATGTAAATGCCCTTATTTTCCATTTTATGATTGTGTGATTAGTGAACAAGAAACAAAAATATGCTAAGCCTGTTGTTCTTGCTGTGAATCTAGGTGCACAGTATATTTTAGTTTCATCTTACTTTCACTTGTTGATCTCACATGGCTTCTTTATGTGATATTTAGAGCAAGCCAACTGGAGAGGATAGTGGTGTTTCTAGAGAGTTCCATGGCCTGAGACATTGGAAAAATCATACTTCTTATCTTTACTCAGTTTTCTAATAGTACCCACCATTTTATTTGTAAAGATTTGCTTGAGGAACATTTAACTTTAAAAGATTTTCCTTTCAGGAGTCCACTCTTCTAGGCAAATTTTCTTTGAGGCCTTTTATACTGTATTTCCAGGGGTTATATTTCTAGGGGAAGGGAGAGTAATCAAAGTGGTCTCCTTCATGGAAATGATTCAATAAAAGTAATTTAAGATGAAAAGCTGATTGAATACTCTTGTTTATAACCAGATGTGTGCTCTTAGAGATCTGTGGCTATCTTTACATATTTAGAAAATACAACTCTTATTTTCAAAATTTTTAAAGTGTTATTTTAGTTCATTAGCACATATGTGTAGTATATAATGTTTACATTCTTTGTACGGCATTGATACAGGTACATGAGACATCTTATTTCCTTTTACATCCCCTTTTCTCCCCCTTCCCTCTCTAGTTATCTCTTGATCTCTTTTCCCATTTTTGTGCATGTTTTTAGTTCCTAATATTTAAGTTCATTTTGTGGAGTTGGTACATGTGCACAGCACATCCCAATTCTTATTTTCATAATTTTTGGTTGAATTTTATTTCAATGTTTAATAACTAATAATTGAAGCAAATATTATTTTTAAAAGTTACTGAAAAGATATATTTTGCCTTATTTTAACTTTTATTTAAACTTTTATATTCTAGTATGATATTTTTTGACTTTTCAAAATTAAGTAATCACAAATAGTTTCAGAGTTTTATGGAAAATTTTTATCTTCTTTCTTCCACTAAAACGTGTGTATGTGTGTGTGTGTGTGTGTGTGTGTGTATCTGCCAATCTTACTGCAGAAATTGTTTTTCTTATTCTTTTTACATAAGTAAGAACTAAAATACCTTTTTTTTATTTAGAAGAGAATAAAACAAAAGGGGGCAGTACACAGCAGATCAGAAGAGGACAACATAGGCAACACAGTACTTTACATTAAGTCAACTGGACATCAACAGTAGCTAACACCATATCTCTTACTCTGCTATAGTTGAGCATAGTTTCAATTACAATAATATCAAACATAACATAATAGTATAAAGCCATGCATATAGTGAAAGAATTCCAGGGCTTTCTGAACCGAATAACAGAAAATGATCAATGGGTATTATAATATCTCATTTTTGATAAAAAAGAAAAAAATTTGTTTGAACTATCACA